>JBAMJV010005523.1:0-172500 GCA_037951105.1 Echinarachnius parma
GCATGAGTGAGCACACATTAAAGGCAAAATGTCACTTTTCAAAAGTCACTTGCCGGACCTAGTTACTATTGTTAAGCTTGCCAACGGGGAGTCTGACGTCATACGCATATTATTTGCATACATTACAGAAGCGGTCTATTTACTCGAAAATCACCAAGTCATAGAAAATAGTAAAAAAATAGTTGTAAAAATAATCAAGTCCAAATAAATAGGGGAAAATAGGGACAAGTTTCTGTGAAAATCAAGAAGTCCTAGAAAATAGTAAAACAAATAGAAGAGGAAACAACACATAAAAGAAATATGGAAATAATACTTTAATACCAGATAATTCATGACATTTTAGAAAATAGTGAAAAAATAGCATGTTTGTGATCAGAGCCCTTAAAAAAGGCAAAAAATAGAATGCTACTATGTGTCTATTTTTCGGGAAAATAGGTTTTAAATAGTGCTCAGCTCCTCAAAAAAGGTAGAAAATAGGTATTAAATAGTAAAAAATTGGGAAAATATATACTTTTTGAAATTTCATTTTGACCAGGGATGTACTAAACTTTATATCAAAATCTTATTTGGGAACACTTTCAACCATTCCTTACCGTTCCACAGACCATGCAGTTGAAGAACGGGAATGATATAGTCAAGTGAAAAATGTTGTTGGACCACATAATTTATATGCTTGTATATCTTACCCCCGGTCATAGGATACAATGCAAACCAGCACACATTGTGTGCACCATCTCCACTCCCTGGGGAGCATTCCTTCCAAGCGGCTCATGGGCATTGAGAAGATCCTTCACATATGAGCATGTTTGTGTCTGTAGGTGTGCGTTTGTTATGATACAGACATGTATCACATTAATGAACATACTTGAGCCACACACACACACACACACACAAACACGCAAACACGCTCACACGCACACAAGCACGCTCACACGCACACAGTCATACACACACACACACACCAATTAAACTCAAATAAATCACTCAAAAGCACTCAGAAGTACATAAACACACATGTACAAATACATACACACATTTACACAATTACCCACAGTTACATCAGACTCGGTCATGTCTGTCACATGGCACCATAAAGACATCACACTAATATATTTTAGATATTTGAATTTATTCTGTAGCTTTACACCTCTTAATCATTTATAGATATAAACCAAAACAAATATTAGGAAATCAGAATAACATTAGGGTTTTTTAAAATGACATAATGTAAATAGAAATATGCATGTTATTACAGTCCAGTTTACATTTTTAAGCATTTTTGGAGAGACTTGTATTCATAAAAGATTAGAACAAAATATACACAACAATATATATACTAAAGGCAGAATCACAGCAAATCTGATGAATTAAATAGATGAAAAAAAATAAAAAAATAAAATCATGACTCCCTAAAAAGTGAAAAAAAATGAAATACATTTACAACATACAAAATGCCAGGACAGTGTCATTTCACTACAGTAAATTTTTGTTGAAATTAAAAATAATGCATGTATGCCAGCATTTTATAATAACAAAGATAATTTTATGGTCTCCACTCTCATATTTTGTTTCCATTTTTGTTTTTTGCATTACATTATTTGTGTAACCCTGATACAGGGGAGTAAGTTCACTGATTGTAATGCCAAGAGGGAGTCCAGTGGACCCACAGTATAAGGAGATCCTTTAGACCATGGATATAACCTTGTTTTATCAGGTACATGTATCTTTTTTACACAAGGTTAAAAACAAAGAAATATCAAATAGTATGGCCCATCGAAATGACCTTGTTGTAAAAGGGTTTTTGCTATAACAGAGCACGATTTCTCTTAATTAATAAACAAATTCATACTGAAAACACTCTACTTCTATGCAAACACACGCATATCATACACAGGTTACAGTACTTTAATAACCCATTCAAGACTACATAAATTTGTTTTCGTATTACAGCCATGCATTCTCAATAAACCACCTCAGCCGACATACTTTCGGTACCAGCTACAAACGGGTTAATGGGATATACAGTAGAACCTCATTATAACAGGGAGCTTGGAAACATGTGAATTAACTCTTTATATATAATAAGTTATCTAATAAGTCAGTTGATCAGGGCCCTGTAACTTAAAGATTCACAATTAATCATACGATTGTTCAATTTATCGTACAAATGATTTATTGATCGTTACTACAATTGATTTATTGAGCGTACGATTAATTGTGAATCTTTATGTTACGGGGCCCTGAACTCCTTAAAACAAGGTTATAAAATGACCTCGTTATAAAATAAGGTATCTTGTTGTACAGTTATATCAAACCTCCTTATTACGCGGTTCCACTGTAATGCCAATGAAAGCAATTGCTGCATGGCCATAAAGTAGGAAAAGAAAATAGGATTTCTTACTTGAAACATCACGGTCACCATGATGGGTATTCTCCATCCAGCTCAAAAACAGTAAGTAAATGTGCCATGCTTTGACTTTAGATAGAAAAGCTATGTATACAAACAAACTGGCTAAACAAAAGCATCATGATTTGATATAGAAAGGAGAATAAATATATTTACAAATGGGACAAACAATGGCCTATATGAAGTAGCGCTGTAGTGAAACTGTTATTTGGAAAACCGGTAGTAATAAACCGTTGTCGGTAAACCGGGTAACCGTTGAGATAACGTTTACTCTTCCATCAGTAATTTTCCCCTTTCAAATGACATTAAATTGCATCCAGGCACATTTTACACTTATTTCACATTTTCTGAGATGAACATGCAGGTGTAATTGTCTTTGTTATTTCAAATTAATCACAGAAATCTGGCCGCTGAAACATATTTTTAACAATCAAATATAAGTGATATCAAAACAAAATTTAAACTAGTAAACCTCATCATAACTGATAAATATTCTTGGGACATCTTATACTTATTCATGGCACTGACAGGTAACCAAAACCATACAATTGAAAACAGTAACCATCCGAACGTTCAGTTACTGAATGGACAACAGTTTTACTACATCACTTATAATACGGATCACAGAAGACATATCACTGCAAGGTATTATCTGTACGTCAAACTTCAAGAAAAAAACTACTTTTCTAGAGGTATGAAGACATATTTTTTTCAACTGTAAAAATGTATTTACATATTTGGCATAAAAAGCATATATTCATACTATAGCATGAATTAACAAAAATTAAAAACAATGATTGCTACCATCATCTTACATAATGTTATACAGGTGTATATCCAAACTCTACAACCAGTATACAAGCTTTCTTCCATTTATATTTACATGGCAAAACAAATATGCCAGAACTTTTCAATGATATCATTTGAAAGATCAAAACGTAATATTCATATAGAGTATTGTTTGAATTATTTCAATACAGTGCGCAATTTACTTTGAAGTTCTTTTTTTTGTGCACATTTTACTGATTACAAATCTCTCATCCTCCTGAAAATGCATCAATTCCTCTGAGAAAATGATGACGTTTAAAAACCACAAGTCTAATAACATGGAAGATAACAAATTATTATTGAATCATAAAAGACAAACATGAGAAAATTACAAATTAAGTAGCTTGAACTGAATGACCAATTTGGCTGACATTCTCAGGTTAAAGTGATCCATTAACTTATACAAATTCAACCAAAATCACTTGGAGCTTCCACATTTCTCTTGTTTGGCCTTGTTGTTTGGCTTATGGTAACAGGAGAATGAAATCGGTTTTGATTTTTTCAAATGTCTCCCTAATTATGAAGATATTAAGATTTAATTCCAGACTACTTTTGAATGTAGTCAATTATCAGTCTGCAGAGACTTCAATCGTTCATAGTATCTGCAATCTGAAACTTCGCAGGATTGATCAGAGATACGATCTGACATTGATTTTCACTTCTTTTTTTTTCACTAGGTAAATATTGTTTTTGTTTTTTGTTGTTTATCAGATCATTCAGAAGAATCTTTCAATGATATTGATATATGATTAAAGTCTCAAATATAACATTTGGAAAAATCATATTTATAGTAATAATGGATCACTTTTTAATAAGCAATTGGTAAGGTTTAACAGGTTCTTGCTGAAATCAAGTTTAACCAGTTGGATAAATGTAGCCCATGGACTGATAAAACAGTGGTAAATTCATAAAGATTCTGCTTCCCAAGATTTTATTTGAACTGACTCAATAAGATGCTGTAACAGGGTGATTTTTTTTTCACCTTTGTACCAGGCTAATAATAATCCATACAAGATTAAATAGAAACTAAGGAAAAGAGCGAATGAGCTCAAAAACAAAGTCAGTTATTTTTTTTTTTCACTAATCAACTGGATCTAAATGTCAACCACTAGATGTACATAAAATGCTAGTGGTTGATACTATGTTTTTATTGCCTTCCATGATGCCTGTAAAAGAGATTCACTACCTCTCTCTTTACTGTTGGCAGTTGGCACATTGTGTGCAATAGGAACTTTATTATCGGGAAGTGATGGTGAGTAGTTGATTGGGTTCTCTAGTCTTTAGACGCGAGGGTCACGGGTTCGAGTCCCACTATATCCAGCGATGAAGACCCGTTTTCACGACACTCCTGCAAGGCAACGCCTTAACACCATTAGCACACTGCGTGCATGATGTACGGCTTGTCTTTCAATGGCGCAGTCACGATAGGGTTAGGTTTTTATAACAACTGACCTTTACAACGACAAAGGCCATATCTCGCAAAACTATTGCGAGATATTAACCCCTCTAGCCACTAGCACACTACATTTGTATGTGCATAATGCATGGCTTGTCTATCAATGGCGCAGTCCCGATAGGGTTAGGTTTTTTTACCGACTTTTACAAGGAAAATGGCCATATCTCACAACACTCTTGCGAGGTATTAACCCCTCTAGCCATTAGCACACTATGTGCATAATGAATGCATTGTCTTTTAATAACACATTCACAAGAGGGTTCAGATTTAAAATCAAGCTCTGGTTAGGACTCGTTTCAGTCTGACTCTGTTCCACTCCTGTTTTTCCTCTTCTTTGACTTGCGATGCTTCTTGTGCTTCAACTTCCTCCGTTCACTGGATTTCTGGGTAAAAGTGACAAAATGGGGAAAAAAATAGTAGGACTACATTGACAAACATTTTTCGCAAATCATAGTACACATGTCCGAATACTAACAAAAAATTTATTTTCTCTAAATGGTTGGTGATCCACAATAATTTGTTACTCGTTTTTACTTTGCATAATGGTCTATTTAAGATTGTCTGGCACTTCGGCATGTGATTTAAATAGCTTCATATCAATGCTTATTAAATGGGAAGGGCCAAAAGATATGGTTTTGACTATGATAGGTATGATGACTATTACAAACATACCAAAGTTATATGTTTATGCATAGGAAAAGGTATGTTTATGTCTTCATAGGAATGTATGTGTAAGTGGTTGAACTCAGTGGCATAGGTATGCAAGGGGTGGGGGTGTTTTGGTTGGTTTTGAATCAATGCGAAAGAATGTATTGAATGACTAAGATTCCCCTCCAAGTGCTCACATTCTTGTGAAATTAGAAAATTGGTCCTTTTCATGTGTACCCATGAGATCAGTTCCATAAGGCCATGAAAAATAAATGGTTGGATTGGCGTAACCCGCCCGCCCCTAAAAATACTGGCGCTAATGCACGCCGACCCTAGAGGATTTTTCTGAATTTTTATTTTTTTAAAAATAATAATAAAAAATAAATAAATAAATACAAACTTGCAATAGAATTTGCAATTGCGATGTGTTATTTGTGTGTTTTTGTGTATTTGTGCGAAGAAAAAAAAAAAAAAAAAATCCCTACCGACCTACCCTAATTTTTGGTTGCCCGTTACGCCAATCAAACACTTGTTTTTTTTGGCCTAAGATACAGTGAATTGAGAAATCTGTTTTCTGATTTTGGTTATGACAAAAATTTAGGATGAATCATGCAAAAATAACTCTGCTGATATTTCAACAGTATTCATGAAGGCTATACAGCATTGCAAGTTGTTGTTTTAACTGTAAACATCTGAACCAGGGGTGTTGCGTAAGGAGTTGCGATCAATCGCATCAAAGTTGATATTAAACGCATGTCAGAAAATATGCGCATTTGAGCCAATCAGATTCGAGCATTCAGGCGCATTTTCTGACAATCACAATATTTTATCATCACAACTTTTCAATTTATTGCGACTCTTTATGAAACACCCTTACCAAAACACCCAAATAATCCTTTGATACACCGTTTATACACCTGGGTAGAGAGCAGCAACTGTGAATAAAATGTCTTGCTGAAGGTGGGCAGGGTTTGAACTTGGGACCTCATGATTGGAAAGCACGCTCTACCAATCTTGCCACACCATTTGATAACATAACGTTTTTGTGGAATCATATTTTTCTGACCATTTTTTGTGTGGAATGGACTACTAAAACTACTCTCTTTCTTAATATTTGGAAATCATTATGGGGTGGTGGTTCCCTTTAAATCACACTTACCGATGTTTCCCTCTCACTCTCGCTGTCATCATCACTGCTGCGTCGCCGCTTCCTCTTCTTCTTGTCCTTCTTGCGTTGTTTCTTCCGCTTCTCCCGTTTCTGTTGGTTGCCATGGGAACGAGAAGACGCACCAGAGCGTATGTGTGGATTTGTTTTTCGTGTGTACAGAGGAAAGAAAGAACGAGGAGAGATCTAAAGTGAATTACGGGAGTCATAGGCAAATGTTTTGTTTATTTAAACTGTGGTGATACAAGTTGTAATACATCATTTTTTTACTATAATACTAACATAGGGAAACAGTCCAGAAATTATAATCTTTGCTCTTTTGTTTTCATTTAAGTTGTAATATTGTTACTTTAGATGAAACTGACAGAGTTCTCAATAAACTTATTAAAAATATGCAGAAGTGAAGACATAGTCAAACCTGTCTATAGTGACCACCCGGGGGAAAAAAGAAAAGTGGCCACTGTATACAGGTGGCCTCTATAGGCAGGTTCCATAACATTGTTTTTCTCTGCAAGGGATCGCTTTTGATGCCACTATAGGCAGGTTGGCCGCTAAGACAGGTTTGACTGTAGATTTTTTGAGGCATACAGACTTTAGAAAACAAGGGAATTTTTACACAGTGAATGACAGCCAAAAAAGGAGTATGCAATTAAAAAACCTAAAAGGTCAAGGTGGGTAAAATACTGATGAAGGCTGGAGATGACAGCCAAATATTTATTCACTTTTTTTTCCTTTCAGTTTTTTCAAAACAATTGCAAATAAATATTCACTAAAATAGGGAAGCAAGTATCAACAAGCAGAGTTTTTGTAAAATCTATCTGATTTAGCTTCCAAGTATTTGGAATAATTCATGTTCAATGAAATTTCACCTCTGTTATCTTGTTATAATAAAGACGTTAAAAGTAAACTCAGGCGCATGGAAAAAATATCAAATACATGTGAAATTTTTGCCATTGGCCAGACACAACATGATTTAGGGGAGCAAAATTATATAAAAAAGGGAAAGTTTTAATCAAACCTACCTCTTCTTTCTCCGAGTCCGACTCACTGTCATCAGAAGATTCATATGAGGATGAGGATGGAGATGGAGACTTGAAGCAGGAAGGGTGTGTTCAGGTGCGACGGGTCATGAGGGAGAGATCACAAACAATAGATAAATGAGCATCAACTATTAACTGCCTTTTCCTAGTAATAACTAATACTAGGTACCTCTATAGCAAGTGATTTACAATTGATTTATAAGATTAAATACCTCATTATCAAGGGCAGATACTACAAAACATGTGTTTGACAGATAAGATGCATTAGATAATATTCATACCAGGATGAACTTTTGAACCCGGTGCGACAAGATGAGGAAGAGATCACAAAATACATGTAGACAAATGCTCATCAATTATAAACTGCATATTCCTTCTTCCTAGTCAATCAGATACTATATAGGGATTAAAGTAATATAAAAAGATGTCATATTCATAAATATTCAAGTAAGATACCAAACAAATAAAGATGCATCCATGAACTTTTGTTCAAAAATGGAGACTTCAGGTGCGAGAGGTTACAAAAATAGATAAATGAGCACGTTCCTTCTTCCTAGAACATGTACCTCGTGTTTCATAAAGTTAGGTACTAAATAGGAATTAAAGTAATATCAAAAGATGAATCCCTCATAAGTAATAAAGTAAGATACTAAACAAATAAAGATTCATCTCCGAAGTCTCATTCCAAGATTGGAGACTTGAACCAGGAAGGTGCGACGAGTTGTGTGGGAGATCACAAAATAGACGAATGATCATAAACTAAAACTATAAAACTGCCTATCCGTAGTAACTCATAAATACAGTCAAATACCTTAATAGTAAGTGAATTAATTAACATTAATTAGATGAATTTACTCACAAATACATGTAAGGTCAGATATTCCCCCCAAAAGAGTATGAAAGATAAGAAGCAATAGAGAAGATTTATACCAGGATGAACGCTTGAACCAGGAAAGGTGCGTTCAGATGTGATGAGTCGTGAGAGAGAGATCACAAAAATAGATAAATGAGCATCAACTATAAACTGCCCATACGTTCCTAGTAACTCACATATAAAGCAAGATAACTTTATTGCAAGAGAATTAAGATATATTTATGAGATGAATTTACTCACAAATTAAATCAGATACTAGAAAACAAGGGTTTGAAATTATATAATAAAGATTAATCTTACAAGATTTATAGCAAGATGGAGATTTGAACCAGGCATAACGAGTTGCTGGAGAGGTCACCAAGTAGACAAATGAGCACCAACTTAAAACTGCACATCCCAGTGGGCACAACACCAGTAACTAATAATCATGGTTACTCTTACAAATTCAATAACAAGGAAATAAAGGTATTTAGAATGATAAGATGTATCACTGTCATTAGAATGAGGGTGGACACTTTGATAATCTAAACCTCCAATGAGGGCATAAATGTATTTACACATAAATAAAGTCAGATTCTCAAAAATAAGGGCTTTAAAGTTGCTCTGCAAACCGAACACCAAATAAATTACCTTGTTATTACATTCAGATATTATATTTTGATCAATATTCCAGCCCAAGTTTGTATTAAAAATTAGCTACAATTACAGACAGTTAGGTACATATTTCCACCCGTTAATAATAACATTGATTGGTTCGATTTATATAGCACCTAATATGATACAATATCATCTCTAACTGCTTTACACTATTATTACCCTGGTCCTAGGATACAATGCAAACCAGCACACATTGTGTGCACCATCTCCACTCTCTGGGGAGCATTCCTTCCAAGCGGCTAATGGGCATTAAGAAGATCCTTCACATAAAGGCTTTCACCTCCTACCGAGTCCCCATTTATACACCTGGGTAGAGAGCAGCAATTGTGGATAAATTGTCTTGCTGAAGGACAAACGTGGTGGGCAGGGTAAGAACTTGGAATCTCATGATTAGAAAGCACGCGCTCTACCAATCTTGCCACACCACATCCACAAAAGCCTTCCTGGCTAAGTACACTATTACTATTGTACCATTTCTAACTCACCCTCTCCCGCTTTTTCTTCTTCTTCTTCTTCTTTGACTTCTTATCCTGAAAAAAAGGAAGAAAACATTCACTTGTATGTTCACCATAAATATTACATATCATATTGAATTGTTTAAATGCCTATTCATTTACAGGCAATATAAGCATCAAATTATTCATTTCTTAGCATTACAAAAAATACATGCTACATTATCAATACTCATGTCAATGTTTAGTTCCATACACACGACTATTCTACAATGCAGCGTTTCTAAATCCTTGAGGAAATATTAAACTAACCTTCAGCATGAATGTGCTTATAATTTTGTTGAATGTGCTTTATCAAACAATTGTAAAATTCCTAACTCTTAACCTGTTGCTTAGGGGAAACAGGTGGGCTATGTACAAAGTCTATGGGAATTTCAGAATCTCGAAGAGAATGGGTTTACCAACTCTTACACCAAAAGACGAGTGCTAGTAGCAAAATACTACGTGGGAAATAAAGGATCAAAATAAGCACTGTCCCAACAATGGGCCACCAAAATAATACGGCGGAGCAGTATATATTGACAGAAATTTAGCAGGCATTTTAGATGTTTGAACTATAATATAAGGGATACAAAAGTGTGGAAAGCTTTCATTTTCAATTGTACTTGTCTTATAGGTGGAAAAGAGGGTAAATGTTGTGTCTTGCTTTAACTTTAAGTCTACTTATGAAATCAAATAAAATTAAATCAGCAGGTAGTTTGTGTAACCTCAAAAAAGGTACTATTATTTCATTTCAAACATAGGGAAACTGACCAGAAACATATCATATAATTGAACACTTTCATATAAATTGGGCTTCCCTAGGGAGTCCTCCCAAGGGCGCAATTTGCTTTGCTAAACATGCTAATTTAATTCCAAAGATGTTGAAGTTACCTTCTTTTTCGTGCTGGAGGAGCCTGCGCCGAGAGCTTTCTCTCTTGCTTTCTTTAGATCATCTCTGAATTTCTAAGAACATCAAAATGAAGGGATAGATTTAATAAGCATAAAGTGAGCAAATGTATTGTATCCATTACACTGGCATAATACTTCATGATAACATGAGATGTTCTCATCTTGAGAATATTTCATTTACAAGTATAGTTTATTTTAAGAAATAGCTTGCCCTATTGGTCATCAGACAAGAAATGGGTATAATAATAATAGCATCAAGCACATTCAGTTTGGTGCAGACAGAGCCGACTCAACCCGATTCGATTGGTTTTCAGACGGATTGGCTCTGTGTGCGTTGCCTCACGACTCTGATTTTGCCAGTTGGAAGCCAATCCGGCCCAGTTCAACATGTTGAATCGGCCACGACTGAATCGGACCGACTGTACCTTTTAGTCGGGTGATGTCGGATCGGGTCTACTCTGTCTGTGCTGGAATTTGGCTAGTGAAACAAATAATGCCACACCCTACCAGGTACCCATTACTTCTCAGCATGTATAGGCAAATACTATGCCTTGCTGAATAACATACATGTAATGTACGTGCCGCAGATGAGAATAAAACCCATGACCTTCACATTGAAAGACAAAGGCCCACAGTAATATACCACTACTACATCAAGCAAAAATACATTAGTAAACTGGTCTATTGAATGATGATTCAGTAAACTCTGTCTGTAAATATCACCCAATTGATGGATACAGAATAAGAGGTCTTTATTAGGTGATCTTTATAGACAGGTCCATTTACATACAGACTACTTCTCAGTTAATCAAGATAAGTGGTCTTCAGTGGTGTAGCTACGGGCAAGCATGTGCCCCCCACCCCCCTCAAAAAAAATAAAAAATAATAATTTAAAGTGAGCCATTAACTTGATATTTTTTCCCAAAAGTGATATTTGAGACTTCAATCATATAAAAATGTCAATGTAACATTCTTGAGAATGATATGAGATTTTCAAAGTAAAAGAATAATGTTTACCTAGTGAAACAAAGTAATCAATGTTGGATTTTATTCTTATCGTACGTGTGAAGTATCCAAATTTGGATACTATGGTATCCAAATTTGGATACTATGGTATCCAAATTCAGAAACTCTTGACTAAGGTCGAAAGCATCTACAGACGCCTTGAAATTCAATCTTCAATATCTCTATAATTAGGGAAACATTTGAAAAATCAAAACCCATTTAATTTTTCTGTTTATACCATGTAGCAAAACAACAAGGTACAAGAGATGTATGAATGCTCCAAGTGATTTTGGTTTTAATTTTACAAAGTTAATAGATCACTTTAAAGGGAGTGTCCGTCTGAACAGTTTCCAGTAGACGGTTGAGGATGAATGTAACACCAACATAAAATTTCAGATCGAACAACCCTGTAATATGAATTCTACGAATAAAAAACGAATGTGTGGCAAGATTGGTAGAGCCCATCACTCCTTCCTTCAGCAAGAAAATGTATCCACATTTGCTGCTCTCCACCCAGGTGTATAAATGGGTACCCGGAAGGATGGAACGTAGTTCCTTAGAATTGTGTGCGCCCACAAGGTTGCCCGTGGCTAATTTTGTTTAGGCAAGCTGTTAACTGACATTTTCTTTCATATAAGGCAAAAACCTCTCAACTTTTGAAATTTGGCTTGCAAAAGGCGGACACTCCCTTTAACTAAAACAATAAAAAACATAAGGGGAAAATCTTTGAAATAAAAAAGAAATACATAAGCCTCGTGTGCCCCGAATCAGTCCGGCCATGCTACGCCACTAGTGGTTTTTATATACAGGTAGTTGCTAGAGCAGGTTTGGCTGTTAGTACCTCATTCATCTTGTCTTCCCAGAATGCAAGGCTGCTTGACTTGGCTTCCTTCTTCTTCTGCTCTTCCTGCCATTCTTCCCTGTAGAATTCAAGAGAAAATGTGTGTGATGCGACAAATAATACTACTGATTTAGTTAAAGCAATAATACCAAAGGCAGGGCTCGACACTAGCACTTGCCCGCTTGCCCAGGGCAAGTACAATTTGGCATCGGGCAAGTAAAATTGAATTGTTCCCTTCGAGTTTATGAAATTCCCATAGACTTTGTACACAACCCACTCGGTTGCCGTGACATGTGTCAAGGGGTTAATAAATTGTCTAGTCTGCTTGCCCAATTGGGCAACTGATGACATAAATGGCACCCTGGGGTACCAAACGAATATCCGCCATTTTGTTTAATTATTTATTTATTTTTTAGGGCAGTACCAAGGTATAGCGTGCATACAATCGCGCGCTGCACTGCATACACAACGCAATACGGTTGTGCTTCGAGTGGACACAAGATGGCGCTACACAACGCGGTACCCCGGGGTACCGCGTGTGTCATCAACTGAATAACTGTTTAACTAAAACATAATTCCATATGTGTAAATCTCATCTAGAAGTAAGCGGGTAAGTGAAATTGCAAAATATATGATTTTACATGCCCGAACGGGCCAGTACGAGAAAAAGTTAGTGTGGAGGCTTGCCAAAGGAAATTGACTGAATGGTTAATTCAAAATAAAAATGAGTGATGTCTCATATATGGCCTGGCTTGCTAACCATGACTTTGATAAGGTGTGCCTGTATGTCAAACAATACAGTAAACCAGGGACAAAATTAGTATTTTTTATTTCGGGGGCTCCCTGCACTGCATACACGCTGCACTGCATACACAACGCAATACGGTTGTGCTTCGAGTGGACACAAGATGGCGCTACACAATGCGGTACCCCGAGGTACCGCGTGTGTCATCAACTGAATAACTGTTTAACTAAAACATAATTCCATACGTGTAAATCTCATCTAGAAGTAAGAGGGCAAGTAAAGTTGCAAAATACATGATTTTACTTGCCCGAACGGGCCAGTACGAGAACAAGTTAGTGTGGAGGCTTGCCAAAGGAAATTGACTGAATGGTAATAAAACAAACAAATGAGTGATGCTCATATGGCCTGGCTTGCTAACCATGACTTTGATAAGGTGTGCCTGTACATGTATGTCATACAATACAGTAAACTCCTCAGTCTGTAAAGCAATCTGGAAGTTCCAGGTTCATCCCACTGAAGCTGAATTGTCTTTCTTTTAGATGTCATTTATTAGACTTATTATTGAGATACTGACTTTATGTCATTTGAGTTTCTGATTTCTCCTGTAAATTCAGTTACAGAAAATCAATAAAACACTTTTTAAAGAATAGGCTGATTTGTTGCTTCGTGAAAAAAAAATTGACCATCTCCTCTCATTGACAGTACCCATTTCTAAGGGTAATTTGGGTAAATGATCACTTTTGGAAATAGATACTCACCATGTTGGTCTTGGTCTACTGAGGTACTCCAGGATGGTTGGACCACTATTGGCTTTTGGACCACTAGACCTGGCCTGGGCAATGGGGTTGACGAAAGCCTGAAATCAAGATCAAGCAAATAATCAGCATCAAATGATATCCTTAATCTAAATTAAAGTTTGGTCACCAAGTTTTAGAAGACACATTACATGTATACTCAAGTTGAAACAGAAACACTGATTTAAATCATAGAGGTCTGCATCAATGATAACATTTATTTCCCAAAGGAGCTCTCTTTCCCCTCACAATTTTAAGGAAGCTATGGCCAAAACTACTGTAGTAACAAAATTGAGTGATGTTTCAACTAACTGTAACTAAGTTTACTGATCGTATTGTTGGGTAACCTACATGTGTACACATCAGCAGCCTAATATATTTCCAAAAGTATGAAAATAAAAAATCATCAACATTTCACAAAACAGTACTCACACATCAAGAAAATATTGCAGATTCTGATGCAATGATCAGATTTTTTATAAATAACGATGCACTACCGTCTCACAGGGGTCGTCAAAATGCCTCAAATTTTGACCAAAATACTACAGTACAGCAGACCATTGAGGGTTAACCAAAAAGTGCATTGAGTAAATATGTTCACCAATTTTGTTATTTTGTTGGGTCAGTTGAGTTAAAACGAAAGTGATGCAAAAAAAGGGGGGGGGGGGGGGCACAAACTGCAGTAGCGCTCAGGAAGACACATTTGCACCGCACACTTGCACTGAGTGTTAGTTTTATGGGCCATTTTAGACTCCTGACTATCACACAGCTGTCGCTAAAAAAGTGCTGATATTTCCAAATTTTTGGCCCAGGATCCAAACTAAAACGACCCTGAATTATCACTGATTATGAAGATATTGATCTTATATTCAGAGTTGTGTAAAAATTCAGGTAAGAAATAAATCCAGTATGATTTTGTTGATGTTTTCTGCCGGCCAAAAATAAACAAATAAACAAAATGCATAGCCTTTATAGTTTTTTTTTTACTGGATGCGGCGCATCCAAAAAATAAAAAGCAAAACCATCAGCACCAAGATCAAGATTCAAGTATACTAAAGTTTGTAAAAATGGCTAACATTTTGACAAATATATTACCAGCAAACCCTCGAGGGATAAGAAAATAATACAGTGATGAGTAAGTGAACTCTGGCAGACCCAGAGTGGAATATCTTTAATTAATGTACCAAACAATGCAATCTTTTCGAGGACATTTGTTGTAGTGCTGTAACCGATCATCGGATCGGCATGCCGATCACGATCCGATCATCCATGATCGGACCGTTTTTGCCGATTTCCGATCATGCAGAAAAAATCGGAAGATCGGATCGGCAAAAAAAAAAAAAAAAAAAAAAAAAAAAAAAAAAAAAAAAAAATTTTTTCTTTGGAAAATGATCCCCAAAAACATATTTTGGGAATATAAATGAATACCAAAGCAACATATATCCATATGAATAAGCCCAAGGTAATCTGGTATGGGTATGCTTTCATTTAAAACTGATTACCTCTCCTTTTACAAAATTACTCGCGCCGGTTCTGAGCTTAGTCCCATGTGTTTCTGAAAGGTTACGCCAAATTTATCACATGGGACTAAGCTCAGAATCGGCGCGAGTAATTTTGTAAAAGAAGAGGTAATCAGTTTGAAATGAAAGCATACCCGTACAAGATTACCTCGGGCTTATTAATATGGGTATATGTTGCTTTGGTATTCATTTATATTCCAGAAATGTGTTTTTTGGGGATCATTTTCCAAAGAAAAAAAAAACGATTTTTAAAATTTTTTTAAAAAATTTTTTATTTATTATTTTTTTTAGCCGATCATCCGATCCCGATCATCGATCCGATTTCGAAGATCGATAAAATTTTGCCGATCCGATCAAACGATCCGATCATCAAGGTCAGTTACAGCACTAATTTGTTGTAACTTGTAATGCATACCTGTTCTGTCATGTGTAAAATACTTTGTATGTTACACATGACACCGCACACTACGTAGTGCCATTGTTCTAAACCGCTAGCGTCCGGTCATAACCATTAACAACTCATTGTCAACTGGGTCAAAGTGAATTCGCCAACACCCCTCGCACAATCAATTGCCCCGCAGAGCGAAAAAATAACGCAGTACTTCAATGTGATTCTGTATGCGTATACACAAACGGGACTATAGGCATTAGGTGGTACTGCTCGTGCTTGTATCATTGTATGGTAGCACATCTACACTGTAAGATGGTTCTGTATATACATACAGTAACCATTTACCTTACACTAGTGCTAATCGCGGTCGAAGTAACTTTTACGTTTTTTCTCTCTCACATACCTTCTCTTTCTCACTTCTTTTGCACTCCATCAATACATGAATGTATTGTGCCACTTTTTTATTATTTGTTATTATATAAATGCGAATACAATACGTTCTGCTATACTCACCAAATCTGCATTTTCAGCGGTAAAATGTTGTGGGTCCGGCTTCCTTCGGGAATTGGCAGGAAATGGCCGCGTACACACGCCACCTATGGCTGGCTATGGCATAACATATCGCGCGGTACGGTAGCTCTATATCGATATCATGTAAACATGAAAGTTCGTTTACTAGTCTTTTACAAAGCGTACTTGAATGTATGTTGGTAGCAGAGCGTGATGACAGGCTTCACATAATTACGGCGTTAATAGTCAACGTCTTGATGGAAGATCAACATCCGATCTCGAATGGTCAACACTCGAAGAGACCAGCGTCACGTAACTAACATCGCCAGGCAATGCATTGTCTCGCATGTACGTAATTGTGGCGTAGAGAGCGCACTCTGACTCGGACCAGAAAAATACTGAGTCGCCATTATAACACAGGAAGCATGCTAGAAAGAGGCTTGATACGTTGATGTATCTTCGAAAATGGGCTAATTTCTACCTTTTTGCCAATATTTTCCCAAATTAAAGTGCCATCAGGAGTAAAATGGTGAGTTAATGCATTCAACATGTTTCTTAGAGTATGAATGTGAAGCATAATTTTTAAGGTTTGGTTGTGTTAAGTTAACATAATTTTCGGAAGATGTAGTGCATGGTTCCCTTACGTTCATACCACGTAAGTGAATGGCAATGAGTGTATGTGTGTATGGTAGGTGTACCACCGTTTTTTTTATCAGCACCTGTAATATAATATTCGTTTTTGTGCATGTTGTGATGATGAGCGTTACCCTTAGAAACTAAATTATTATCAAAGTATATGAATTGTGAATCACATTAACAAAAGTTTGTTTGCATTTGCTGGTAAATTGAGGGAGAAATCAGCCGACAAAATGTTTTTATTTCCGTTGGATAGTGCAGCGGGCAGAAGAGCTTGATCTCCGCACAACGGTCAACGCTATTGTAATGTACCGTGTGCCAAGCGCCTGCAACTGTATCTCCCACTTGCAGAATTTTGTTTGCATTATGATTATTCAGAAGAAGAAGACATAGCCAACTGTTACAAACCAAAATGTAGAATCTAGTCTCCCCCAGCTCGGGCAACTACAAAATATACCTGTGACTGCTTCCCATATGGCGTTTAAAATTGTAATATTGAGTGTATTAACGCCACTCAGCAGCTGTCATAATTATGTTCCAAGCTATTTACGTTCAAAAACGCAGCGCATTCCGAAACACAACCCGCGGAAAAGCGGGACAGTCTATTTCGCTGAGCTTCATAACAAAAACTTACTATGAATTCACTGTACGGGAAGGTATCTGCGCACAGCTGGAATCTCCATATAGTACACGCAATATTGTTATAAATGATGATTGGAAGTTCAAGAATGGATGCACAAAATTTACCTTTATATAACAGCGATCTAAATAATAAAATAGAAGATAAATCATAACTTACAACACGGGTATCTCTCTTCCCCATTTTTATCTCAATAGAATGAACACACGCAGTTTTTATTTGTTGTCTTTGTAGCTCGATGAAAAGTATTGTATTATGCCTTGTCAATGCCTCCTCAGCTTTGCACAACGCCAACACTGCATCTAATATTTGGGTGCATTATTTTATTAGCCGCCAATATATATATACGCCTCGTTTGATTTGGCAAGTCGCCCGCGCTTCTATGGGTAGCCCATGGCCATACCCAAAGACCTTACACCACAAAACGACCGTTATGTCGCCGTGGTAGTTTCTCTTTTATTAGCTAAAATAGTCAAATTTTGTTCATAATATGAGATTTAGGATTTTGGTATTTCCTGAATAAGCATATCTTAATCTTCCTCCTGTGAAGCTTTGAGCGTCAGAAATCATGTTTAAATATTATTTTTCATCTAATAAATGTGATTTTATTACAGCGCTTGAATGGACACTGATCTTTTAAGCTGCCCGTTTCTCCCTAATTTTAAAAATGCTTCAGCCATATTCCAAATCTTTGGCGTTCATTTTGAAAGGGTTTGCTTAGTCCAAATATGACAAATTATATACCATTTTAAAGGTAATGACTTCTATTTTAATGTTAAATGAAAATCAGCACAATCAGTTTTCCCGACTTATTGGTCGTTTTGTGGTGTAAGGCAGTATAGTCCATGAGCCGATGAGGCCAGAAAAAAATGAAATCCGTAGCACCCCCCCGACGGGCACGGAAATGTTGGTATCAGAGGATAGGTTATGAGGTTATCAAGTTGAAGGAGGCAGACTATACAAGAAGAAGAAGAAGAAGAAGAACCCAGCTACCAAGAAATGCTGACCCCCCCCAAAAATATTTGCTCGTAACCATGGCAACGCCAATCACGTGATACATGTTTAAACTGACTCATTAGCGAGCTTTTTAGTGCTATTTCTGCTACTCCATACTCCTAAATCACATTTCTCGGAACTTACATGAGCAATACTCCTGATTTTTCATATACTCAGACAGTAAGGGACTGGATTTCTGTTAGAATATGTTTTAAGGTGAGGGTACCGTTTTAAGGTCCCAAGGGTCACCGCTAATCAAGGGCGTCGATTTCTTCTCATGGTTGGGGGGGATGATCAGGGGGTTTGACCCAATGACGATGCGGAGCATCGTCCACGAGCCGCGAAGCGGCGAAGGCCGAGCCGCGTAGCGGCGAGGCGATTTTTTGGGGCTATTTTGCTAAGGGGGGGGGGGGGGGTTTGACCCAATGACGATGCGGAGGGGGGGGGTGGGTGTGGGAGGGGGGTGTCCCCCCTCCCACGGTAGGAAGCTTTTGCATTTTGGGGCTTGAAATTGTGCAATCTGGAGCATACCTAAGGCATCAATTTCACGTTTTATAAACTTGTTTCTGAGTTACCGAGTTATAGATAAACACAATTAATGAAATCAAGTTTGCAGAAAACCAAAGGGCGGATCGCACTTCTTTTGCTTATGGAGGAATGAGTAAGGACTTTCTAACATAAGACATACGATAGTAGCCTCTTCCACAATTACATGCGCCAGTATACTTTTTTTTTTTTTTTTTACCCTCCCAAATATTGGGGGGGATGATAATACAGGCCATCCCCCCCACCTCAAATATTGGGGGGGATATATCCCCCCCATCCCCCCCGTGATCGACGCCCCTGCCGCTAATTAACCCCTAATCGTACACTACAGTCACAAATTAGAACTTTAGTATATTTTTGGCTAGTTATTTCTCTGTAGTTGGTTTTCTGAGCTATACTATGACACATTATTTTGTAATGGAGGAAAGCACATGGCCTCCAGAGTTCGAATCCACCATGTGACATCGGACAGTATATCCGTTGCCATGGAAACGCGGATATATGATAACGATGTCTATGTACAGAAAACTGTATTTTTAATGAAAATCGCCTACAATTTGTAAAAATGAAACCGGACTATATTCTCATCATCCAGTCGTGAAAGGCTTTTATTTGTTAGGGAATAGAAATTAAGTATGATATCAGTTTTAAACTCCTTTAAAGATCATGAGTGACCTATACATATTAAGATCACTTAAGGTTCACCTCAAGGTCAATGACAAAATCCTTACTTCATACATCATGAATATTTGTATGTAATTCATGCAAACTCTCATTAGCCCTTAAAGTCCATGAGCCAAGAAAGAGCCTTATTTTAGGATTTGGCTGCACCCCCGGACGGGCATGGACAATTTGGTGTCAGAGGAAAGGTCATGAACCCAGCTCCCGAGAAATGCTAACCCCCCATTAAAATAGTTGCTCGTAACCATGGCAACGCCAATTATGTGACACATGCCCCTTTTCACATGAAATACAAGTGAAATTTTGAAAAAAATTAGTTACTTACCAATTATTTAATATTTTAAAAAATAAATGTGTGTTTCCAATGATTTTAACACTATTAATGGAATGACAAAATCATTGCGAACAGTCTGACATAATTTGTAAGCAAATATTAATCAAATTGTGTTGCCTAGCAACATAATTTTCCCTAGCAAACAATCTAACCTTGCATATACGCTTGCCTTTTTCTTTTTTCAAGGTGATTTTCTTTTCAGAACGGAATAAAACAAATTATCTGAATCATTAATTTCACTTTGATGGACTTCATATTGATTCTAAAGTGAAACAAATCAAGAAAAATAAGCATTTCAACAATAATTTATGATATACCGTAGAAACCCGCTGTGAAGCACCTATCGATGTTTTGTGTTTAAAGAGCGCTCTCAAACACCGAAAGGGAGACATTATTCAAGTATGCAAATGGGGGTAATGAATAATTGAATATTCATGAGAATAATAACGAAAGTGAATCTCATAAAAACGCCGCCTAAAATAGACAATGTGACTGTGTTTGATATGGGGTGTGTACAGGGGATCCCACCCCCACGAAGCTCCTGTCCCCGTTGTTAGTGAAGATTCAAACAGATGAATCAACTCACAGGAACGAACATGAGAGGACAATTTGTAATGAAGGTATATAGGATATCTTAAATGCAGACAATCACAGTAAAGCTTCAATATACGCCTACATGTATGGAGTACTATCAACGTTATTGCCCCCCCCCCCCCCCCCCCGTTCGTCAAGTAAACGTTTACCAACTTACACCTCTCTGGATTGCATTAATTCAGCCACTGGTGGCCTAGATGTATGTGTGTTTATTGTTTCAATACAATGGTTTCCTGATGTTCGGTTTAAAGATTCAGGAAAGAGGTAAATGGGAGTATTTGTGACGGTATTATAAGCTTCGTTTGTACGACATAAATTGTTATTGTTCCTTAAATTCGACGTTGTCACTGACAACTTGCTCCTTCGGTAACACTTTATGCCATGTACATTGCAAGATCATTCATCCACCCACTGAACAAAAGCTATTTATGCATACATCAGAATGCTTGACAACAGACAATGCTTGCCTGACCTTTCATAGAAAGCATGTTTGATGAAGCGAGAACGATAACGTGTGTTCATTCAAACTTAACAAATACATGTATAACCTGATTGTGTCGTGTCGTGTGTCAGCTTCGTATTACCAGGGTCAGATCCAGGAAGGTGAAAAAAGAAAAATGATTATGAGAAACAAGAATCATGGAAAAGAGATGACACAGCGAATGAATCACAGACAAGTGAAAATTAAAAAAAATAGAAAATAAAAAAAATAGAAAAAAAAAAAATCAAAAAAAAATCAAAAAGCAAAAACATAAATGAATGTAACGTGTAATTTACATTTAATCGCAATATAAATATAAACATTGAACTTAATTCCCAAAATAATGTTAACAAAATGGCACACCTAAGAAGATTCGAACCAGTTCCACCAGGTTGATGGGTTTCGATTTCCGATGAGCTAACTAACAAACTTCATAATTATGTTACGTCGTTTTTATCGTTCTATATCTCTAAACCTCCATGTCTAAATTAGGTGATATTTGTTAAGTTCGAAAGAACACATGTAATCGTTTTGGCTTTTCTATGAAAGGTCAGACAAGCATTGTCTGTTGTCAAGCACTCTGATGTATGCAGAAATAGCTTCTATTCTGTTCAAGGGGTGCATTATCTTACAAGGTTGGGGCAGGGTCTGCATGGAACAATACGAATGTGCGTCGTACAAATAAAGCTTATTATACCGTTACAAACACTCACATTTACCCTTTTCCTGAGTCTTTAAACTAGACAACAGGAAACCATTGTATTAAAACAATAAACACACATGGGCATACCATAGGCTGAATCAATGTAGTCAAGAGAGGTGTAGGGTGGTAAACGTTTATCTGACAAACCGGGGGGGGGGGGGGGGGGGCATGAACGTTGATAGGTCATGTAGGCCTACATTGAACGCTATATGAATTTGAAATATCCTTATATACATTCATTACAAATTGTCCTCTCATGTTCGTTCCTGTGAGTTGATTCATCTGTTTGACGGGGACAGGAGCTTCGTGGGGTGGGATCCCCTGTACACACCTCATATCAAATACAGTCACATTGTCTATTTTGGCGGCGTTTTCATAGGATTCACCTTCATTATTATTCTCATGAATATTCAACTATTCATGACCATCATTTGCATTCCTGAATACTGTCTTCCTTTCGTAGTTTGGGAGCGCTCTTTAAAAACAAGACAGCAGCAAGTCATCAATAGGTGCTTCACAGCGGGTTTCTACGGTAGGTGTTTGTTAGGATATGCCAAACCAAACCAACATTTTCATGAAAATGTCATTTGCTGTACATTCCTGCACAATTAGAGTAAATCCAGTTGGTTAAGACAATGTAACTTGTAGACATTTACAAATATGTAAGTTGAGTTTTAAAAATATGAATATACAAGACATACAATTAATAACCTTGATAGTGCAAAGCAAATAATATATATATGATTATCCATGGAGACAATTATGTTACATAGCAACGACTTTTACCTAGCAACCACATATATGACCTATATTGAGCAGTTTTGTTTACCTTAGAAATGTATATATAGGCCTGTATACTTTGATAACTCGGTTAACATTGGTTACACAAACATTTGAAATACTAGATTCTCCATGGATACTGTCATGTTGCCTAGCAACCACACATCTGACATATATTCAGAGGGTTATTTCGCCTTTCCTAAGCACATTTTTGCTGTATTTTCCTACATTAAGGCCCATTAACAAGCTCCACAGTGCTATATCTGGTACTCAACACTTCTAAATCAAATTTCTCGGAACTAACATGAGTAATATTCCTGATTTTTCATATAAATAGACATTACAGGTGTGGCTTTGTCTGAGAACAGTTTTAACCATGATGGTAATGTTTCAAGGTCAAAGGGGTTTTCAATATTAACCTTCGGATGTACATATCAATATATAGATGGCTTGTTTTGTACTTTAATGCAATGTTCGGCTCTTATTATAGCCTTGTATACCCCTGAGTACTCAGTTAACAAATAATACACATTTGAAAGAATGAAGATTATCCATGGATACTGATATGTTTCCTGGCAACAGCATTTTGCATGGCAACCACACATTCGACATTATATTAGGGGGATCAATAAATCTTCCTGGGCACTTTTTTGCTGCATATTCGGGTTACGAGTTAACATTTCTTTTTGCAGCACACATGTAGTACTGTAGATTATCAATAAAGATTTGTATGACGGTTGCGTAGCAACAGTATCTAGCCTAGCACCAATTCATTTGGCCTATATCCAATGGGTGTATTTTGTGCCTATATTTGGTACAACATGCATGTTAAAGGATGGTGAATAGAGATAGTGGACATCAGCGGAGTTTGTACACCATACTAAATACGTAATGTCAAAAGTTTGCGTATAAAACATTTTAGGCGACAAATAACAATAACCAAAAAGCACCATTTAAGGGATCGATCTAGAAACATTGTCAAAATCTTCAAAACTTACTTGGAACCTAAGTGGTTCTCAAATATATGTATATACCAATATAGTATGGAACAGCATTCGGCTGCATGACATTAATTTACTATTGAATGTTTACACATGACTTATGAAAGGGTAGATGAAACGGTTCAGAATTGATTTGATGAGGTTTTAGCATGATTTTTTAGAAGACTCTTTTAAAGACAACGGATTATAATAATCTACAGCATTTGTATGCATTGGTTTGGTCTAATTGGCTGGATGATCCGAAACTAACACAGTATCCTAGCAAATGTTAGAATGAGATTAGTAGGTAAAGGTAAACAACTATTGTCCTTAATATAGAGATGGAACAAGAGAAGACCAATTAATCATCATTTGATATC
This sequence comes from Echinarachnius parma, assembly GCA_037951105.1. Lineage (NCBI taxonomy): Eukaryota > Metazoa > Echinodermata > Echinoidea > Clypeasteroida > Echinarachniidae > Echinarachnius > Echinarachnius parma. The sequence continues at coordinate 24,036 of JBAMJV010005523.1, forward strand.
ATCACACAACGATCTGCCAATAGCTTGCCAGTCTTAGTCTACATCACTAGCCTCTCTGCTAGATTGTTCATTGATCACAAACGGCATGCACAAACAAAAACACATTTCCCTTGACTTTGCTTGACTAGGCATAGGGGTGGTTATGGAAAGAGGTTCTTTACATCTTTTGCTTGTCTGATATGTTCCTTCTGGGATGTATGGTTTACTTACATTGGGGAATATGTAGTTATTAAGTCCATGGTGTCATGTCATGTTCTTTTAATGATACTGTAGGTCCCGACTCCCTTGACATTGCATCCAAAGTACCCATCCCTCACCTTTGGCTCCTCGTATGTATTAACATGCGAACAGCGGCCACACATTGGGCATCATGCTTGACAGGCTGGCTAAGGCTGACCCAAGGAAAGAAAAGAAAGGTAATACCTCTCACCACTGGCATATAATGTGGACAAACCTACTGCCGATAGACCCGACAAGAGAACAGCTCTGGTTGCTAAAGAGCTCGCAAGGTATTGCAGCTCTCTCTGAAACTCGTTTGGCTGACAAGGAATACCTTACAGAACATGGGGGTGGATACACTTTCTTCTGGTGTGGCCGGGGTAGCAATCAAGAGCGACTTGAAGCTGGAGCTGACTTTGCAGTTAAGAGCTATCTTGCTAGCAAATTGATCTACTAACATGTATCGACAATTGCCTGATGACGATACAGAATGGGAGAAAGGCCACCCTGATAAGTGCTTATGCTCCGACAATGACCAACCCTGATGATGTGAAAGACATGTCCTATGAAGAAATGGATACCTTCTTTAATTCAGTGGGCAGAAATGACAAGCAAATACTGTTCAGTGACTTTAATGTCAGAGTAAGTCATGATTCATCACTATGCCTATGGAAAGGTGTCACTGGAAGAATGGAGTGGGCACCCGCAACAACAATTGATTACTTCTTTTGCAGACCTGCGAAACACATGCCTTAGAGATAACCAATGCCATCTTTTACCCATCACTCGTAACAAAACAACATATGCATCCTCGCTCACCTACACATTGAAACCTCATCGAAGACGGCATTGTCTGTAAAATGAGACGTGCAGGATGTCAGAGTAACCATTTATATGTGTGGTGCAGACTGTTGGACAGACCCCAGGCGCATCATATCTAAGATAAAGTTCCAAATTAGACCAAAGAGGCGCCCACAGGGAAAGAAGCATAACAATGTAAACACTGAAGAACCCTGATGTGGCTGGAAAACTCATCTCAGATCTAGGCGATCAGCTGGCAGACATTTTACACGTTGTTGACAACACTGAAACAAATTGTGAATGACTGTCCACCCGCAACGTCTACCAGCGTCTACCCGCAAGATGCAATGACTGGTTAGATGGGCATGAGGAAGAAATCCAAGCCCTGTTCACCGAAAATCATAGACGTAAACATCGTGCTCATCAAAATGATCCATCAGTAATATGCTTCTAAAAAGGGGGCCTACACTAGTGCTCGTAAATACAGGCCAAACAGGACTCGTGGCTACATTCAAAGGCATATGAAATCCAGGGCTATACTGACATAAACAACTCAAAACGGTTCTACGAGAACATCAACATGCACCCTCTATGGACCTCATTCGTCAGGGAGGTCTCGCCTTCTAAGTTATGATTGGTCAACTCCCATATCTGAGAAGCCGTATATACTGAAGAGATGGACTAAACACTTTGAAGCCATCCTCAATCGTCGGTCAGCAAACAATGATGAGGCAATTGACCAGATTCCCCCGATTAAATCACACTGATCATGAATGTTTCACCGGACAATGTTGAAGTCAAGAAGCAACTAGTTAGCTCTCAAACGACACATCTCCTTGATCAGATGCCGTTCCTGCTGACATCTACATAGATGGACGTCCTGTGCTTCTTGACAAACACACTTTGCTGCTACAATGGCTTGTTCCACAAGAACTCAGGGATGCAAGTATTATACACCAGTCCTCTAAAAAAGAACAGGATATCGCCAACTATTGAGAGGGCGAATTACCAGGCTGCTGTCTGGAAGGCAGCTCTGACTGCAGCCCCAGAGATAACTGGCCATGAGGGAGAGGGATGGAAACTCCTTGACGGCAGACTGGTGGTTGACTGGACTAAAGAGGCTCCGGCTCCAAATGCCATTCTGGGATTGGTTGCCTGCAAATGTCGCACAAACTGTCAGACAGGGTGATGTGGGTGCCGTGCCAATGGACTCCGCTGCACAGATGCATGCGGTTGTTGTGACTGCCAGAACTGTGATACTGATGCAGATGAAGCCGACGAAGATAGTGACAATTAATATGTGTAACAGGGTGTAGATTTGGCTCTATTTAATCAACTCCTCGTGATGATGGTATCATCGACAAGTGATGCTGTTCACGCAGTTTTTAGTCTAGACGGATTACTGAAAAAGAGCTCTTTATAAGAACCTAGAAGCATTTGGGGGTAAAAGTTGGGAATCAAGCTATTTTACATAATTTGGGGGTGCTGAATCCGATAAGCCCTGTTCGCAAGCATAATTTTGAGTTATTGACCATCTAATTTGCATAAACAAAATGGCCGCCAAAATGAAACCTTTGTAAAACCTGTAAAACGTGTTTATTCAATTACTTTGCAACCGGGCGATCAAAATCTGCAAATTCACCGTCTAAAATTATGTTTTATATCAAAAGGAACATAAATAAGATAACGCTGATGTATTTAGTGGAAAAAAAATGCACAAATGTGCAAATTAGTGGCCGCCATGACAGAAAAGTCGTACAAAATTGATTATTTGGGGGAAATTTAGGCCTACTGAATGTAACACTTATAATCACTGTCTTAACTCACTTTATGCGAATTAAATAATTATCAATTGTATGATTTACTCATATAACATACACAAATATAATTAGCACATTCAAAATGGCCGCCAATTGACGCTATTTCCACCATTTTGAACTGATAAAAAAGTGTTTCAGCAACTAAGCGAACAAAACATATACAAATGCAATGTGCATATTCATTATTTCGATGAGAAGGGATGTCCATAAGACTGTTCTGATGAATGACGTGACATGCATGACTTATAGATATGCAAATTAGTGGCCGCCATTACTGACAAATGGTACAAAATGGATCATATTTCGTAAGTAAGGCCTAATAACAATGAATGCAATAAACAGTGACTTACTAAAAACCAAGTTTTTCATTATAATGATTGATCAAATCAGAACATGTATGAAATCATTAGTAGTATTATATACTCAAAAACACCTTTAATTTGCATAAACAAAATAGCAGAAAAATTACTCTACTTCGTCCTTACCTTAAATGTAAGGACAAAGTATTACGTTTATAAATGTGTTTCTCCAACTGCTCTCGAAAAGGACGCTCCATAAAGCCTCATTGGTTTCAACCATTTTTCATAGAATATTGGGCATATGAGGTTTTGTTCAAAAACTGATTAGCAAGAAAGACAATCAACAACAATTCAAAAACTTCTTATGAATTTGTTGAAAAGAGGAAGCATTTTTAGACATGTTTAACGGCTGGTTCAAAATTATCGAATACTTGTTGGACCCAACAATTGTTATACAAGGTTATGTTAATACAGTATATATTTCAGCCGTTTCTGAACCAATTTTGCCGTTTCAAATGTTATATTCGGTTGTTCATTAAGTCACAAAATATATTCGGTTTTTGAACCACAAGGTTTATTAATCATATTAAATATCGCGTGACTGCCTGTTACCAGTTTGGTGAAGTATGTGATAAGTATGTTGACTGTTCGTGCTCAGTATCGGTCATTAATGCTAAGCACACACTCCAGAAAAGGACCTATATATGCAGATTTAGTTCAAAGTACAAAGTATACTAAAATATGTAAAATCGTACTTGCATTATCATTATATATATATCAAACATAGTCCAAAGGTCCCTTTTGCTTTTAACTACAAGCTTAATTCTTTTCATTAAACATCGTGTTACTACCTGCCACCAATTTGGTGAAATCTCCAATAAATAAATTAACAGGATATGTGCAGATGTATTTCACTGATTTCAATCAATCAGAAATACCAGTTACCAGTTTAGTTAAATCCTAATATAAACACAACAAAAAAGTAACTTCCCCCCGAAGCAAAATGGCGTAACTTTTTAACAAATAGAGTTTGAGCAACATAACTTGGCAGGAATGTTTTTAAAATTATTGGCTAACGTCTCTGTGAAAATGAATTTGATCCGCCATGCCATGCATGAGTGAGAAAAATAACTCGGCAGGATTTTTCCTACATTTATTGACTAACTTATGTGTGAAAATTAAATTGGTCCGTCGAGTCATGGATGAGTGACCACACATCAAAGGCAAAATTTTCACTTTTTGACTTTTGAAAAGTGACATTTTTCCTTTAATGTGTGCTCACTCATGCATGGCAAGGCGGATCAAATTCATTTTCACAGAGACGTTAGGCAATAATTTTAGAAATATTCCTGCCAAGTTATGTTGCTCAAACCCTATTTGTTAAAAAGTTACGCCATTTTGCTTAGGGAGGAAGTATTTTTTTGTTGTTTTTATTTACCTTCGTATGAAATATCACGGACAGAAGAATATTCAATGTTCTTACACGTTTGAAGTGATTTGCTACTTAAAATACTACATAAAAGATAAACTCTCAAATGATTAAAACGTTAATTTTGTCACTAATGGCAGCCAATAATTTGCATATTCATAAGTCATCCATGTCATTAAATTCATCAGAATAATCTTTTTGACGTCCCTTATTGAAAACATACATCTGCGCATCGCTTCTTCGTATGTTTTACTCTAGCTTAGTTACCGAGTTATAATAAACACGTTTCTATCCGCTCAAATATATAGCGTCAATTGGAGGCCATTTTTAATATTGCAATTCTATTTGTATATAAGCAAAATATACTACTGGTGATTCAATGAAACGATCTCATTCAATTATTTGACTCGCAGGAATGATTAAGACACTGATTATCAGTGTTATATTCAGTAGGCTTAAATTGCCCCAAAATAACTTGTTTTGTAAGACTTTTCTGTAGTGGCGGCTACTAATTTGCATATGTATGTGTCTTCGTGTACACTAAATACATCAGAGTTATCATATGCATGTTCCTTTTGATAGTAATCATCATTCTAGACATTTAGTTTTGCTCGCCTGGTTGCAAAGTTATTGAACAAACTTGTTTTACAAGCTTAAAAAGGTGTCATTTTGGCGGCCAGTTTGTTTAGGCAAATTAGATGTTCAAAAACTTAATATTTCGCTTGGGAACAGGGCTAATCGGATTCAGCACCCCTAAATTATGTGAAATATCTTGGTTCCCAACTTTTACTCCCAAATGCTCCTAACATGCACATTTTCCAGAAATCCCACTAGACTATTTCATAAGTAGCTGATTTCACTAAAGTTAAGCCTTATCAAACTGCAGTACCCCGTTAATGGTTAAAGTGATCTAGTAACTTTGTTGACACACGTGCAAAAAAGGATGAGGGATTAATATACTTTGTACTGCAGTGATCTGATATATCCACAAAGTAATGTGCGAACATTTCACGTTAATTGGATGTTTTTTTGTCTGTGATATGAGCATTAATCCAAAGTGATATCTATATACTAACTCAATTCACTTACTTTGTACATGCATGACTGATTAAATTATCCCGTAGACAATTTCATATGTGAGCACTTCCATTGTAAATATCTTTTGAACGAAATGGAAATTAAAAAACCGAAACCTGTCTCGTGCTTTTATTTTTAATATGAAAATGATAAGGTATTATAGAACCACTAGAGTTTCAAATACGTTGTGAGGATTTCGACAATGTTAGTAAGTCCCTTTGAATTATGTATTTGTTATATATGCAATTGCAATTACTTTCTTTGTAATATTCTTTTTAAATACGATACAAATTTACAACTGGAGCTACTCAGTGAATTCAATTATACACGTGAAATATGTTTTGCGTTTATATATTTAGCGTAATAGTTTTAATATCTAATTTGTCTTTATACAAAATATATATATATATATATATACATGTATAAACGAAAGGCGAACTAATACATACAGCTTTGGTTTCTTCCTATATTTAAATAATGCAAAGAGTAATCATAAATGATTGAGAAGGAAGAATAATAGGCGTAGCTTAATAAGCATTGTTCCTCCCTTTAATCCTCCAAATGAAAAAAGGCACTGGTCGAAAAATTTGTCTCCGCCAATTAACTCTATATCTACATATAGACAACATCTTTATATCTAGATATTACAAATCCCAAAAGCTTCCGGGGGCTCCGCCCCCTGGACCCCCAATAAGCTTCCCAATGTAGGTATCATATTATGGGTTCCCTCAGAATGCTTGCAATATGTGTATCTATCAGGCTAAAGTTCATATTGGACAAAGCCCAGCTCAAAACATGATGTTTGCAATGTGCGCTTAATAATCTTCCAATTTCTTAACAGCTGAATTAAAAGGCTTTGCCCCCCTCCCCCCCCCCCCCCCCCCCCCCCTCAGCCATAACAAAACCCGGGCACGCTGCTGGGTTATCGCTTCGCTCCCTCGCCAGAGATTAGTCCGGTGACTTATGTAATTTTGTGAAAATTTCATATACATTTTGGGAAACAAGCCTAAATCGACGTATTTTCATATGGAGATTTCAAATTTGCTTGTTTACATTTTTTCATTTTAGCCCAAAAGTGAGATTTTAGCCAAAAACTAAACCGCTTCGAAGAGGCAGAAACAATGCTCGTCTGACAACTTCCGGTCATGAAAGGTGGCATAAAATGACGCGGTGAGTACACTTTAATACATTTTATCAACTTGAAAACGCATAATATATGTTTAAGTCATATTATTTAACGGAACTGTTCAATTTCCGTAGGAAAGAAGCACGAAAAACACAAATAAAAACGTGCAGTAAATACAAGTAAATTACATTCATTTGCCATCAGTCCCATACGTGACTTTACGTGTTAGCTAATTTTTACAAATCTCCCTTCGTGATAATACCCACGAAATGAAGGAAATACAACAACAGAACTTTAAAAATATGAATTAACTGCATGTACTGGATACTTTATATTTTATGTTGTACATAATGCTAAAATTAAGACAGTGCAGTCAATCATGTAAAACTAATAAGTTATAATTTATAAACGAAGCCATGAATTTGAAAATGAAATTGAAAACGATAGTCTTACTCTTAGTCTTTGAGTTAGACAGTGTCGACCTAGATCGACAAATATATATCACTTTCATGGCCTCTTTGACATTATGTATTGTATTTCTCTCTGTCGGCATTAAGTGGTAGATTTGTCGATCTATTGTCGACCTAGTCCTAGCCAAATTTGAAATTAGGCTAGGACTAGGACCAGTCCCCTACTCCTGACTAGTCTAGACCGTAGACGTCTCTAGTTTTGTGTAGATTCTGTCAAGAAATTGTACAGCATACATTGTATACATGTAGATTGTATATAGATGGCAGATTCGAGGGTTGAAAAAATAAAAGACTAAATGAGTAAAGAGTGAGAGAGCCCTAGGGCTAGGCTAGCCTAACCTAGATCGACAAATCTATCGCTTTCATGGCCTCTTTGACATTATTATTGTCAATTTTTACTGTCGGCGACAGTGAAAGTTGACAATAATAATGTCAAAGAGGCCATGAAAGCGATAGATTTGTCGTTCTAAGCCTAACCTAGCCTAGTACTAGTACAGGCCGGCATAACCTTTAGAGAATGCCAGTGCGAAACACCAGCGCTTCGCCCTGGCGTTCTCTAGATCGAGCTAGAGTTAAGGCCGGCCTAGCCTAGTTGCTTCCTAGACCAGGTCCTCCCTAAGCTATGGGCTATGTCACAGTAACTGGAGGTAAATCTGTAGAGCTAGAAAAATCTAGTCAATAACACTAACACTAACTAAAGCTTATTTATCAGAATCAATTATCTTTCAATTTTAATAATAAGTGCCAGCATAGACCCAAATGAGACTGTAAATATTTGTTTACTGTAGGCTAAATGAAATAGCATGCGATCTCATTTCATTTCCTAATAACGATTTAATTCTGAAATCCAACTTCAAGTTACTTGCAATTGTCTGGGTATGATCTACTGGAGATGTAGACTTATTCCTATTCAGGTTTATTTGTCAAATGAAAACAAGTACCAACGTCCAACACTTAAATGATAACAAAAATAAAAAGCCAATAAGCAAAATATCCACATATGTACGTGTTTGTTTGTATTACTGTAAATTCAATTTTCAGAAAACCACATCAACCATTTCAAAATATTTCAATTAAAGAACTAATCACTGATTGTCCCCTTTTAATATGTAGAGATGACAAAGTCAAATTATGTAAGTCCATTGTCATTGACACAAATAAACAGAACTCAAGTAAAGGATTTTGAGGGAGCAAGTGCCCCCTCCTACCTTCTCCCTTGCACTACACTGCTATATCAGTTTTTAAACAGATGCAAAGTTGATTAAATCTACATAGATATCATTTTGTCTTCCTGGTCACTTTGGGTCCCATTATACTTCCAAAAGGCTACCCATAACGGAAGTTGTCATCCAAATGCATGGCAAGGCATTCGTTTTTTTAATTATTTAATTGTGTTGATTTAGTTTGGAAAATACCTTTCCCTTACTTGTTTGTTTTATTGTATCGGCTGCAGTGTACCGCTGGATACAAATTAAAATTATGGTCAACAAAATGTATTTATATGTGATGCAAAGTTCCTATACATTATTTTGTCATCCAGGTCACTTTGGGTCCCATTGGACTTCCAAACGACTCACCATTCTGGAAGTTCATCACAAGGCATGGCTGGACATGTGATTGAGTAACTATGATGGTAAGTGATAAGTAGGAAATTCCTCTGTAATGTTTTTAATGCCAAATTTACAAATAAATGTGACATTCAATTCAATTCAACATCTAACTTAAACATATTTACTGGCATTACTGCTCTTACATGGAGAATTTCTTTTTAGCAGTTTTGGGTTCAATGCTTTACATTCCTAGAATGCCCAAGTGTAATTCCCTAATCAATTGCCCAGACCTGGAGTGAACAAAGCCACAATTCAGAACCGGGCTTATTGAAAAGATTGATTGGATATGTAACCAATCTCATAATCTCATAATCTCATAATTATGGGAACCTGGTGGGTCCAAGGAATGACTGTAAAGTGTCAACTCCACGAAAATTGTTCTATAGCTTATGGTAAGAGAATAATACAATATGGTTAGATTTTTCAAATGCCCCTTTAGTATGATGATATCTATCATTCAGCTCAAGAGCGTTAATGAACGGTCATAAACCTCATAAGCGTCGTACAGTAATTTGTTGTAAAAGCTGACGCATATTTTCGCTTTTTTTAAACCAGGAAAGCGGTTTTCTTTTTTAATGAAACTTTCACACATCATTCGGACATATCTTACAATGATTTAGGTACAGAATTGAAGTCTCAAATATAATTTTGGGCAATATCTGACACTTTACAGGTTCACCTTTAACTTTAGGGGAACCACCAACATAGGTATATATAAGTATATATAAATACAAACTTAATGCACACTATAAAGACCCTGATTTTTGATGAACTTTCAACTTCAAGTTCTGAATGCTACAGGTTGTACTTTTTAACTATGCAGCCATTGAGTGGATTGCCAGTGAGCAATAATATCCAATAGCATGTTCTCCTCTCTTCTTCTATTAAAACATGTTAAACACACAATTCATGTAACTATCATGAATTATCAATATTTTAAATTTTGTTTTATAACCTTTTCCTGGATGAATAGTACAAACAAAATAATATAACATTAACAACTTCTAGTCAATATAATTGTCCTGTTTCTTTTATATTTGTTTTATTCCCTACTGCAGGATCATGACCTGGATGGATTGTGAATCACCATAGGCGTCAATTTATTCTCTCCAATTTGGAAGGGGAAGGCGGGGGTACGTAGGGGACCCATATTTTGTAACCGAACGACACCTAAAGTCAACGAACATTGTGTGTACGTAGCACAATTGGCGAGCACTTTGGCAAAAAACACCTGAGAATATGGTCTGTGTAGGACCATGATATGTAACCACTGCTGGGGCACAGGGGGGCAGAGCCCCTGTAAGGCTTCTCTGATTTTAATAGCTGCCTACAGGTATAAAATCAGTCAAGGGATAAACACAATTAGAATCTTATCCAGAAGTAAAGATGTTGTTCATAATTAGATTCCCAAAGTTAGCTAATAGTATCAGCTCTATTTCAGTGGGCATAGCGAAAACGTGTATGTACAGGGAATTGGGTCAGATGGCCTTTTTGCTAACCTTTTTATTATATTTACTATAAATCCTATTCAAATTTACCTTTTGACAATTGAGAGCTTACAACTTTTTAAATCAGACATACATTTTGAAATAGCTATTAAAAAAAACTTTACTTAGACAGTTTTATCAGGTGATTATAGCCTTCAATATATTTTGGACTGTGTATGTTGAATTTAGAATATGAGCATGTAATATAAACCCTGGACGTTTTCTTTACACTCATTTAATTAATTTTATTGAAGTAGGCTACTTACATTTTGATAAGCATTCAATATAACCCAACAAGTCTTTATTAATTAACTGTAATTTAATGTTGTGATTTACAGTTTACAGCCATTTGCTCTCCTGTGCATTATTATTGATTTGCTTGTAATTCTTACTCGATTAGTTAAAGGGATAATTGAGTTTTGGTAGAGAAGGCGCTACATACAATTGTTTTTTGTGAGATAATGAAAAACTGAGTGTAAAATTTGAAAGAGTATACTATTTTAATGACAGAATAAACTTTATTGATCAAAATCGGTTCAGAAACGGCTGAAATATCCATAAACAAAGCCATTTATTATAAATGTGGGGCCCCACACTTATTCGATAATTTTGAACCAGCCGTTACAATTTTTAAAAATGCTTTCTCTTTTCAAAAAGTTACAAAATAGGTATTTAAATAGTTGTTGATTATCTCTCTATCTAATCACTATTTCAACAAAACATCACATGCACAATATTTGATTCAAAATGATTCAAACCGATGAGTATTTAGAGAGCGCCCTCTTGAGTTTTAACGGCTCTTTTTGAATGATAACAGGATCTTTACTAAGGCATTTGTAATGTTGTATTCCTTCCGAGTTATAACTATTAGTTTGTGATGCAATGATGCAGGTTTTGGTTACTAAAATACAGTTTGACCAAAACTGTACTCTCCTTACCAGAACTCAACTATCCCTTTAATCAATGTTTGCATTTGTTCGTTCATGGTTTATTTGTAACTTTGATAGAAACTACAAATTTTATATAAACATTATGCTTTGAACGCTCTTACAATTAGTTTAATTAAAGTGAAGTTTACCCATGTATTATTATAATTTATATTTATATTTTTAATCATTGAATATAACTTTAGTTACTTTACGTAAAGTTTGTTTGATAATGCGTATTTGATGGTTAATTTACACTGGGTTGATAATGTTGATAATGTTGTTATTCTTCATATTTTGAAATGCAATATTTAAATTGTGCCATTCAACAATTACTTGCATTCTTATTTATATTTTGTATTGGTATAATATTATGTATATTTTCTTTCAATTTGTATGATATTTGTAATGTTTTTTACCTTGTAAATTCACTTGTAATTTAGCATTTTGCCTACAAATAGTTGAATAAAAAAAAAATTTTAAAAATTCAAATTTTTGAGCCCTCAACAGGCTATTTATTAATAATCTTCACATAAACAAACACATCAAATACATTAGCTTAAAACAAATCAAATACATGTGCAGAACACAAATTCAAATTAATCTTTCTATACAAACAACAATTGTAGCAACTGCCACTTAACATTAAAATGTCTCTCCATTCCGGATATACATAACATATATTTATTCATCTTTATAATATTGTAAAACATTCTTTTTCAACGTATCAAAAAGTGGAACTATGTTATTGAATGTTATTGAATAACAAATATGTTATTGAATAACAAAAATACCTTGAATTTAATTGAATTGATCGACGGCCATAATGTAACGCTAGATGTTTAACATGAACCCGCATGGATATCTTGTTTTATAAACTTTGCTTATAAATTATTTGTACCCATGTAGTTTTCACCACTTGTTTGTATTTTACTGCTAGATTGTTACATTATTGTGTTGGCAAGCACGCTGGTGCACATATATACGACTCATGAACAACACAAACATTTTGATTCAAACTTGTTACATGGTTTCTTAATTTTGGAAATGAGAATTATACAACTCTTTCATTCACAGAATCACAGTGATACAATAACATCTTAATATGGATTTATAATATGTTCTATTTTCGCATGTAATACCCAACATATAATTAATGGATCACATTTTGAATAATTGACATCATGCACTGTTAACCATGTATAATGTAAGGCTGTTGTAATCACTATCTTGACTTAGCTTACACAAGTAGGATAATGAAAATATGAATAAGTGAACACTGGAAAATATATAATACATTTTTATCTAATACATTTTAATTGTATTTGTACTAATGTAATAACTTTACCCTATTAAAGGGGCATGAGTAATAGGGTAACAATAATAATTTTACATGTATAATACATAATGATAAATTATAATCGATAATGTTAATATACAAATTAAATGCTGTAATATAAATTGTTAAAATATTAGCATAAAATGAAATTCATGACAATACAGAATTTATAATTTAAATTACCGTAATTAACGTGATTGAATTAAAGTATTAGAATGTTCATAAGATGTTTATTATTGTAGAAGGTAGCACACATACTCCATTGCAGAAGCGTATTTGCTATTGTATATTATTCTGATTTGTTTATGAAAAGTATTGTTAGTACTGTTTTCCTTGTGGTAAGATATATATACCCTGGATATGAAATGCGAGTTATGATTAAATGGTATAAATACATGTAAATCAAATTATTTCAATTGTATTGTAAATGTGTGTGTGTCGTTTGCCTATTGTTTAATGATGAACAAATACAAGATATGACAAAATAGATTTCCTGAAAGGAATTTAAATGTATTCAGAAGTGAAATATTTGAACCCAAAATTCAAAATTGAATTACAATTCTTCGCCTGCATTGTATCAATCGCTCAGATTTATATGGACTGTACAACACAATCATTGTAAACAAATCAATGTATACGATACAGGCTTCATATCAATAGATCTATGTATAACCGATTTCTGATAATTATGGGGATGTCAGTTACATGATATGATCCACGTGAATGATGATGTTGATGGTGGGATAGTAATAATATCCTTCAAATGAAGTGATTATACGTTTACCGATTATAGTGGTTCATTATAATGAGAGGTGGAAGAAAAGAGGGTGGGGAAAGTGAAACATGCAAATTGGTTGACATGGTGCATCATAAAACTATAATAACGAATGATCAAAATGCTGTGCTAGCCATATACTATATAGATCGGAAATTACCACATTCAATCAAAGAGAGGCACAGCTTTGGACCGAATGGGGGCAATTTTCCGCCCCTTCCATTTTGCGTAAATAAAAAAAAAAGACAATACAAATTTGCTACCTTGCACTCTCACCACCACTTTTACCATATAAACCGAACTCAAAAGTAACTTCACCCCTAAGCAGTTGCCCATAATTTCATAACTGATTATTGTTTCAAGATGTCATCTTAGCACAATATTGGCACATTTGTAATGTTCGATATGTGCGGAAATCAGAGATATTCATTACTTTATGGCTGAATGAGCATAGATTAAAGACAAAAATGCCCTAATTCAAAAGTCACAAGGTATTGCGCGTGCCTGTATATACATTGTTGTGAATCCGCACATGTGACGGAATGCATTGATCATGGTTTATGAAACAATGCTGTTTGATATTCCATTCATTTTGATCTTTTGATGGCTCATGTGTTAAAATGCATTAATTTCAATTGTAAAACAGTGCATTTTTTAATTTTCCAACTCTCAATAATTTGTAATGATGATAATACTTTTGCGAATTTTGAAATATGACTATTTTTTCTGTAATGTGTGCTCACTCAACCATGGATTAATGGTTACCTCTTATGTTTACACATTGTTTTCCTAACTACCATATGGATATATTGGCTAGACGAAATCTTGAAATGATTCTTGGTTATGAAATTACCGGCAATTGCTTAGGGGTGAAGTTACTTTTTCATTACGTTTCACCCAGGTTAGAAAATAACCGCTTCTCAGGCCTGAGGAGAGGTTGAGAGATTCGTGCCTCTAGTAGAATTTTATCACCGTTTACACCGTTCTTATCGGTTTACTGCGTGTAACCGGAGGAGATTATCTCTATAATACCACTAGGTCTCGGGGGGCAGTTAACAGGGCATGGAATGTTGATGAAAGCTATTAAAATGGTTGAGTTGATTTCCACCGTGGTGGAGATCACGGCTAACTTAGTGAAACGTAATGAACAGTGCATTTTTTAATTTTCCAACTCTCAATAATTTGTAATGATGATAATACTTTTGCGAATTTTGAAATATGACTATTTTTTCTGTAATGTGTGCTCACTCAACCATGGATTAATGGTTACCTCTTATGTTTACACATTGTTTTCCTAACTACCATATGGATATATTGGCTAGACGAAATCTTGAAATGATTCTTGGTTATGAAATTACCGGCAATTGCTTAGGGGTGAAGTTACTTTTTGTGTTCGGTTTAGTTTGGCATTGTATAATCACATCATCTGTATATAATTTATACACAAATAATTACTTCAAAGAGGAAACTGTTATACATATTTTCCAATTGGTGTAGCAACAAAAATGATATCAATCATTATATTTGAAGCTGCATATCCCCATATCTGTTTTTCTTCATATACGACAGTTCACATGTACACGGGTATAGTATACCGACCCCCTCCGTTTATGATTGTGCTTATATAAGTATTATTACACTCGTTAAAACACGGACATATTGCAGGAGGAATAGTTTATTTAAGCATACTCGCTTATTTTGCTTATAGGCAATTTAATTAGAAAATGTTGACTATTTTGACACCCCCCCCCCAAAAAAAAAAAACAACAACAACAGAAGGAAGATAGGCCTATGTGACGAGGTGTGAGCTAGTTGATTGCATTCTTAGGTGAGTACATGCATCAAATTTATAAACTGGAGCTGCGGAAGGGGGGGGGGGGGGGCTGCATCCCCCCCCCGACTTTTGTGGCTTAAAACAAAGAAATACATAACAGTTCAAATGTGGTCAGCCTTTCCACGGCCCCTGATCAATATAGTGTAGGCCTAATACGCGCAATGGACGAGAAATGCTCATCCTTTTCCGAAAATACACGAATGGTTAACATTCTGAAATTTAAACCTATCAAATAATAAGAAGTCCGGAATACAACCAGAATCTGAGAGTAGAGTTTGTTCTTTATTTTTGTTTCCAAATTTGTTAACAGAACGCCTTTTCTCAATAATAAGTTAAACTTCGGCATTCACAAAGTAAAGTGCGTTGACTTGTACATGAGTTAAAGACTGCGCTTATGGAGTTTTGATTAGTAAACTATAAACGCATGGTTTATTTATTAAAATGTTTTGCACGAATTATTGTCGTTACATCATAACGCCAGTTTGTAAAGAATAATAATTTATATTTCTTTTCCTTATTGAGTAATGGTATTTGTTGAAAAAAATATATTTATCGCATATAGACGTTGACTTTTTTAGAGTTCAGAAGTCAAAGTTTAATGCGCTTCGAGTCAAAACGCGCGATTTCAAGTTGTGTTGCGGAAGCAAAAAACATGCATCCTTTAAAGTCGAAATTGCGATACCTTGGGCTGTTTTAAAAAAATGGACACAACCATATTCTGAATCTACGGAATTTTCTATTTCGTTTAAACCTTGTTTCCCAAAATGTATATGAAATATAAAAAAATATATATATAATAGAATCTGTGTTCCTCATAAAGGCAAAGTAAAACGCTACTCATGTGATCCCATACGGGCTATACAGATTATACGCGATATGCGCATTGCCTGAAAATAGCTGCTTTAATACAATGATTCAATGTAACAATTATACGGGCTAAACAGGATGAAAACCATGAAAACAACGTGACTTTTAAGGAGCAGAATCTACTTTTTCGATTAATATTTGTTTTGTCAATGTTGTAATTTGATGTATTTAATTATATTATGGTAATGTAAACACAAGCATTTAGTGAATCGATTTGTCACGGGATATAAAAGATACGTACGCTTGCGCTTGTGTAATTGTTTTTAGCAGGAAATATACACGCAATTTTAGAATAGTTCCAATATATTTTCGTCAGATTTGATAACATATAATTGTAAAGCGATTTCCAAAAAAATATGAATACAAAATTATTATCACTTTTGAATAAGGAAATGCAAGAAAAATCAGGTGTAACGCAACGATAAAATTGCTCCCATTTCAGAGTTGAGCGCGCGTTAAGTAAAAACGCGCAATATTTCTGTTTCATAAGCCAATGACATTAGGTCACTAAATTCCGAATGTAACTACTTTGGGCTATTTAAAAAAAATGTAAACAACCAGATTCGGAATCTACGGAATTTTCTCTTTCGATTAAGCCTTGTTTCCCAAAATGTATATGAAATTTTCACAAACCTCGAATTTCTGACATAAGGCACCGGACTAGATGGTCAAAATGACGAATCACCCCCCCACCCCCCCCCCCCCCCCCCCCCCCCAATGGCGAGAAGAAATCGACGCCCTTGCCCAGCTGGCTTATTTCGTTGACCCCCTCTTCCCAAACTAGATATCGCTATAGTTATGTTTGTCCAAATCAATTATTCAATACATTTCATAGGGGTGAATGATGTTGAAGGTACCGTTGAGTATTGGTATTTCCCGAAGTGCCCCACGATATTTTTTTTCGCGAGATAATGAAAAATTCACTGTCAAATTTGATAAGCATATAGAATAAACTTTATTTAATCAAAAACGGTTCAGAAACGGCTGAAATATCCATAGGTATATTAATTTTTTTTATTCAAAAGATTCTTCACCGGCAATCACCGGGGGATATTATTTTAGACTAAAAAAAAAAACAATTTTAAAATGCTTAAAGAGTGAATAAATTACTTGGAAACAAAGCTGAATAGGTTTTCAACAAAGTCGTTGATGATATCTCTATCAAATCATTATTTTTACAAAACATTAAATGCACAATTTTGAATGAAAATTTTTTTTTTTAAATAGCGCCCTCTTGAGTTGTAACGACTCTTTTTAAAATGATGATAACAGGGGTTTTACTTGGTCGTTTGTAATTGTGTATACTTTTTGAGCTTAGTGAAATTATAACTATTTCTTTGTACCGTAATGGTGAAGGTTTTGGTTACTAAAGTAAAGTTTGACCAATACTCAACTATCCCTTTAAGATTCTAATAATAGTGGTATGTTTTAAAGAATAGTACTTCCCCATGTTGTTGATAATTATTTTGTTTTTAATGCAAATAAACATTCTTATTCAACACGCACGTGTCAACATATTTCAGTTAGATAAGCTCATATAGTTGACGTCATAATGGACCCGAACTATGGAATGCTTTGCCTCAAAACAAGTAAGTTACTTTTCTTTAATCCGTTTGAAGAAGAATGAAAGAAATTATAGTACAGATTTGGACATAAAGAATTTTAGCAATTATGAAACTTGCAAATTATAATTAAAACATATAGCCTAACAGTTATATATAGTTCAATGATGCTTAAATAGTAGGCCTACAGTAAAGTATTTCAAAATGAACACAAGTGTTCATGTTTTGCTTCATTTTCATAAATTATGGATGGACAAATTTGTATGATAAAGGGGTCTAATATCATGTTGTGCAGATTTGTTGATATCTGGAAGTCACAAATGTATATTATTGTCTTCTTATTTCAAAGATATGTAACAGGGACCGCGGAAAGGTTTTGAAAGTGGTGGGGGGGGGGGGGGGGCTGACCTCATTTTGGCTGTTATTATACGTTATTATTTGTGCCTATGTATTTCTTTGTTTTAAGCCCAAAAATGGGGGGCTGCAGCCCCCATTTTATAAAAAACTTTTATAAAAACGAGTGTACAAGGTAAATGCAAGGTCGGGCTATTTGAGGTCTTCCTATGTTCCAACCACCCCCCCCCCCCCCAATTACAAATGGATATAATGGTGGTTATTTCAGTTGTCTCTTAACCGATTTTGATCAAAATAAAGTTAATTCTGTCATTAAAATCGTATGCTCTTTCAAATTTGATACTCAATTTTCATTACCTCACAAAAAAAGAAATTCGAGCAGTGCCCTCTTTACCAAAACTAAACTTTCCCTTTAACCCAAAATATCATTATTCATGACTTTTATACTTGCATTATAATACGGTTATCAAGGGCCATCGTGAACATACTTATTTGCACTTGCATTATTTCCTTACCTTTTCTTTTTGAAGTAAACAAACAAATAACACATCTATTGTTGTCTTGTCGACATGTTGTTTCAACATGATTTAATTTTAATTTTCACTGTAAAAATATAGGGGTATACTAATTGTGACATTACAACGAAGTGTTAGCTAACGGAATACCCTTGTTGGCCTTTTGGTCGGCGTGCATGCACGGTGAAAGCAAAACAAAACGACAGAAAAAAACAATTACCAGGAAAGTAAGATTTTAGAATATTTATAATGCACATTCAAATTTAAGCAATAAATACATGTCAAAAATACTAGACTTATACATGTATTTCATTCATTTAAATCAAGGTTCTGTAGACAAAATAATACTTTGCACATACCGATACTCCTGATCTGCCAAGAAGTGTTCAACAAGTTAAATATCAAATATTAATTGTCTATACATACAAACTAGAACATTATAAAATTCGCCAATAAATTAAATTTGACTTTTTGCAGACCACAGTCTGTAGCATTCATTATGTGGGTGCGCTTCGTTATTCCGAAGGTTCGTTATTCCGAAGGTTCTTTATTCCGAAGGTTCGTTATTCCGAACACGCAAATTTCGTATACCTGAGGGTTCGTTAATCCTAAAATGAAATAGGGTTCGTTAATCCGAACATTTGTTGCATTATTCCGAAGGTTCGTTATTCCGAAGCTCCGTTATTCCGAGGGTTCGTTATTCCGAAGGTTCGCTATTCCTAAAATGAAATCAGGTTCGTTATTCCGAAGGTTCGTTAGTCCGAAAATAAAATCGGGTTCGTTATTCCGAAGGTTCGTTATTCCGAAGGTCCGTTATTCCGAGGGTTCGTTTTCCGAAGGTTCGCTATTCCTAAAATGAAATCGTGTTCGTTAATCCGAAAATGAATTTGGGTGTGTTATAATGCTATAATGTCATATAAAGAGATAAAATAAACTTAAATGTTTGATTGGTCTGGCCAAGGGAGGGAAATGGGGTGGGGTATGCTTAATGCAGGCTGTGAATTAAATAAACAAATCACAAATTATAGTATTATAACAACCCCGATTTAATTTTCGGATTAACGAACCCTATTTCATTTTCGGACTAATGAACCTTTGGAATAACGAACCTTCGGAATAACGAACCCGATTTCGTTTTAGGAATAGCGAACCTTCGGAATAACGAACCGTCGGAATAACGAACCTTCGGAATAACGGACCTTCGGAATAACTGAACCTTCGGAATAACGAACCTTCGGAATAACGGACTGTAACCCATTATTTGATTGATTACTTTGTTCCATCTCGCCGTGACACCACAGTGACACTGTCGGTATATTGCTACACATGTCGGAATTTAATTCCGTATCTAGAGGAAATTATAAAACAATTTATTTTCTAGAAGAAATATCACTTATACTAGCGGACCAATCTTATGGAATTCTCTATCATCTGCAATACAAGAAAGCAAAACTCTGAACTGATTTAAAACTAAACTTAAAGGGGTAGTACAGTTTTTGTAAGGCTAAACTTTAGTAATCAGAACCCTCACAGTAAAATTACAAACTAATGTTATAGCCCCACCATGCTCGATAGGTATAACAAAAATACAAATGACTAAATAAAAAGCCTGTTATCATTCCAAAAGCGCCATTGAAACACAAGAGGGCGCTCTTAAATAAGGCATTGGTTTCAACCATTTTTCATACAATATTATGCATGTGATGTCTTGTTAAATAACGATTAAATCATCATCAACAACTATTTTGAAAACGCTTTTGAAAATTTTTACAAAAGTGTAAGCATTTTAGATTTGTTTTTGAAAAAATCATCTAATTATTTAGGCCCCAAACAATTATAAGATCGGATATATTTTTTGATATTTCAGCCGTTTCTGGACCGATTTTGACCAAATCAAGTTTATTCTGCCATTAAAATTGCATGTTCTCTCGAATTCGACACTCAGTTTTTTCATTACCTCACAAAAGAATTGTGATGTACATCGCCCTCTCTACCAAAACTGAACTTCCCCTTTAAAAGGGTAATACATGTACTACAGTTATGGTAAGGCTGTCAACTTGCATAATAACAATACAAACTATAAATCCACCATGCTCGAAAGGTAAAGACAATTACAAACGACTAAGTAAAAAGCATTTAGACAAAATATTGTGCATGTGATGTTTTGTTAAAATAGTGATTAGATAGAGAAATAATCAACAACTATTTCAAAACCTATTTTGCAAATTTTGGAATAGAGGAAGCATTTTTAAAACATTTTTTAACGGCATGGTTAAAAATTATCGAATTATTATTGTGGGGCCCCTCAATTATTACAAACGGTTATGTTTATTGATATTTCAGCCATTTTTTAACCGAATTTGTTCAAACAAAGTTACTGTCATACAAATTGTGTACTCTTTCGAATTTGACACTCAGCTTGTCATTATCTCACCAAAGAAATATTTTGTGTAGCGTCCTCTATACAAAATCTCCGCTATACCTTTAATATCGTATCCAGAAGTAAAATGTAAATCAACACAGCACATGTGACATGCGTTGATGCACAATCAGCGTGCGGCGCCGTAAAAGTAAATGTTTAATTTGTTTTTATTTTTTTGTTTTTATTAGTTCAAACCACAACATGACCCATGTAATAAACAAACAAAACAACAACATACATATAAGTTTTGTTTTAAATAATAAGGAAATTACAATGGCATATGTTTAAAGTAAAATAGTTCACCAAAATAATGAAACATTCTAATCATGACTATACTGTAGTAAATGTCAATTTCTTACAATGTAAATTCAACTTACTACTCTTCTCTGTTATCTTATATTCAATAGTTTGTTTGCCTCACAAATGAAACAAAAGCTTGAAATCTAACTTAACCTTTTGGAACTTACACCGAATAATATAATACTTGAGACACAAAAACAAAAAGGAGATGCACTTATCATGAATAGTTTCCACAGTTTCCATACCAAATAATTATGATTAAAATCAGAATAAATTGTTGCACATGCATTATTAACCTTCTTATCAATCAAACCCAAAGTTGTTTCCATATAGGAGCTACCACCTTACAATCACAAAATAAGTGTTTTAAAGTTTCAGGAAATCTTTCACAAAAATAACTCATGGATGAAACATTTTTCCCAATCTTATACAAAAAGGCATTCAATGCAACAGCATTATGAAATATTTTAAAATAAAAGGACCTTAACTGAGTTTCTATGGTGCATTTAAAATTCTCTGTATGTATTATAGACCAATTCGTTTCATTGTTTTCTAAACCAAGCCAATCTTCCCACTTATGTCACAGCCTAGCATCTAAACGAATATCTATCTTTCTCAATAAAGAATAAGCATATTTTCGGCACTTTCACAATTTTCACTAAATCACTAACAATTTTATCAAAAATATCTTCAGGCACATCCAAAGGTTCTAAAATCCAATCTAAATAAATTGCATTCATATCAAATTCTACAACTAAATCCTCAACATTGTTCATCATATTAACACCTCTAGGCCTATATGAGAAATATTACAAATTCTTTTTTCATACCAATCAGGATAATAATACTATAGCCTATTGCCTTAAGCTTACATTTTTGTTCCACGAAATGAAATCCTGCATGTGATACGTACCTATTTAAATATATGTATGTTCAATGTTCAATGTTCAATGTTCAATTTTATTTCATTTTCAACAAGAAGGTACATATATTTACAACAACATTTGTGAAAGTATAAACAATAAATTATAAACATTGGCAATCAAAATGTATGTTGATATAATAATTGATTAAAATATAATGAATTAAGATACTACGACATTTTTAGATTTTTAAGTAAGGTACAATTCAATTTTGACATTTAGAAATAATCATATTATAAAAGCGGAAACAGAAAGTAAACGAATGTTGCTGTATGTTTAAATTTCAAGTGAAAATGGAGGGATCCACTAAAAAGCATGGCTTGTAGAATGTGGAATCCCTCAAAAATTAATGTTTTACAAAGTAATGAAAGTATCAAATACGGAAAAAAATACGAAAAATCAAATACGGAAAAATTGTGAATAATAGGAAAAAAAACAAAAAAACAAGATAGCAAATATTATACAGTGTAGTATTACAAAAAAATGTAATTATTACAAAACTGTTTGATAAGAATTCAAAATAGTGTTGTGCCTACGGAGACTACTGAAGAGAACATGAATGTATGAACAAATAAGACGCAGTGTGGAAGCATACATGAACAAGAAGATGCTGTACAAAAGATAATGAAAATATAGAAAATATGAATGGATTGAGAAGGTATGGAATGAGAAGGTATGGACCTGCAAGACTAAAAGAAAATGTATAAAATAAAATAAAAACAAAAATTTCATACAAATTAAGAGAATAAGAAATATTATTTCATTAAAATAGCGGCGCAATTTCCAGAATAAGCAACAACAATAATAATGAAAGGTTTTTTAACCATGTCACTCCTCAATTTCCTTAAAACACACAATGTGGCTTCAGATTTCCATAATACTAAATAATCATCATTAAAATGTCTCAACATTTAAATTTCTATAATCTTCCAAGTACTAAAATTATCAGGATCAAATATTTTTTGAACCCATCACATTTTCTCCGCTTTATAATATATTAAATGATCAATCATTTAAGTCCACCTTCTTCATACACATTACAAACTAGGTCTCGCTTAACACGATAACTTCATTAGTCCATATAAATAAAAATATACTATTCAACTTTTAAAAAAAAGAAGGAATTAGGTACATCAATACATAAAACCGAAAACAAATACAAATGCTAGGGCAATTATCATTCCTATTAATAACAAATTCCTTTGCCTCCAACAGTTAAAAATGTGTCCATTCTTTTTTAATCTTGGAGGGATACATGTTTTAAAGTTGATGTCCGCTATGCTTATATGCGACTGCGACATTACGACAAAAGAGCAACCAAATTAACAGTCGACAATTAAACCCGAGACCTCCGGACTGCTGGACCGGTGCTCTGACCCCATAACTAGAGACTTTTATGACACGATTGTGATTTGTTTTTGTTTTAAAGGCTCATTGTAGAGCTAGAATGTAAATATTACGTTATTGTTATTGTCCTTCTGCGAAATCCGAAGCCCAAATCATGACCGAATTACAATCGTCATATTATGCAGTATTCATGAGTTCAAATCATAGTGAGTTAATCAAACTTAACGCGACAAGACATGACAGGTGTTAAGTTACGTTACTCTAACTCCAGAACCAAGAATTTAGGGGGAATTTAGCCCGCTTACCGGCCGGGAGGAAAATTGAAAACCACATTAGGGAGGATTAAGGGGGATTTGATTTGGTTCGCTCGCTAGTGATAAAATAATTCGCTTTACAGTCTGAACAATAGACTAGCATTGCAAAGTTCAATTAGACTATGAATAACAATTTAGTGGCTTATCAGCCGATCCCCCTCAACTTGAGATGGATGTTTGGAAACCCTTTCCTGTGGATGTTTATATTTAATTTGATACCGCTCCCTGCCTCTCTGGGATGGTATTGACTTTTATTTAGAAATTATATCTTTGTTTTTATTGAACCTCGTTTTGCCTGGATACTGATTTGGGCAAAACATGTTTGTTTGATAAATATGGCCGGTATAGCGTGGAAAACTATTAGAGAAGTTTGGGAGATTTTTGTAGATTCATTCGTTCATGGTTGTTTGTTCGGAAAGCATGTCGATCTATGTTGGTTAGAGAAAAAATATCTACAATGGACTTCGATTGCTGAATGTTAGTTTTCAATTGGAGTTTCAGTGACAGTAAATACTATTCTTCTTTGAATTGGATGCAACTTTATAATAGTCGTATGCTTGCTTCGACGATATGGTTCGCGTGTGACGGGATTTGTTTCAATTACGCTTGGAGGGAGGTTGATCACGGTTTCATACACATATTGGCATATTATATAAATTGGACTTTGACTATAGCTGCAACCGTCCCGAGTTGTGTGATAACGATTTATATTATTGCCAGATCATAGCGGCAATTTCGTCGGTCTTTCTGGCCCCGTAAAACATTATTTCGTCACCCCTACGCGCTACAAGATGCCAAAGGCCAAGCAGAAGACGAGCTCGAGGAGAGGTGCGCCAGCTAGCGCCACGACGTCATCTCGGTCAGCCTCTCGACGTCCTACTCGACCACGCCGACAGAATGTCGATACGTCAGAGTTGCCCGCTGGACTGGATCCTGGACCAACGGCCATAGATACACAGCCAGTCATTCCCGGTGAGTTGTCATGGCCTATCATACCTTCCAGTATCAATATTGAGCATGATATGGTGGTACCTCCCCCTTCCTTCCCATTATTGTCGGCGGACACGACCCCGTCTGCAGCTGCCCATGTAGATACCGCGCTTTGCGGCGTAGGAGGCGAGGCGGGTGGCCGTTACACACCAGCAATGAGCTGCGTGTGCGATGAGTTAGGGGCGGATGTAGCGGGGAATACTAAGGAGAAAATTTGGCGGGGGGAATATGTTGAACTGGGGATGCTGGTCAGGAAAGATGCTGGGCGGGGTGATGATTCCCCCACATTCAGCTTGGCTCCAACCGGGGGATCTTTGCTGCTGCGACCGCAGAATAAAATTCCGCAGATTGGAGAGATCGAGAAGTGGACTTCGGCGTTTATGATTTATGCATCCATCTTTTTGGAGCGTCACCCGACGCGCGCTAGGGAGCTGCTAAAATATATGGATATCATCAGGTCCATAACTCGGTTTGGGGGGGTTTAATTGGAGGTCGTACGACGTTCAATTTCGCCTGCGGCAAGCGCGGCAACCACATCGGTCATGGGCCGTTATTGATACGGAGTTGTGGTTGACAGTCGCCGCCGTTAGTCCCACTGCAGCCACTTCGCTAGATTATATACAGCCCTTTCGGGCTAATTACGAGCGGCCAGCGGCACGCGGAGCTAGGGGCCCAGCAGGGCCGAGGTACCCGGGTACACATGCCAATAGCTACCACGGCGATAAGACAGCGCTGCACTGCTTCGCCTTTAACGGAGGTGGGTGTACCCGCTTCAGCTGCCAGTACCCCCACAAGTGCGCGCGATGTGGAGCCATTTCACACGGTGCCAGTACATGCAAGTTGGATGCCAGTAAGCGCGCCGGCGGAAATGGTACAAATTAATAGGGAGTTGGCTCCAACCCCTATAAAGCTAGAAAAGATAGTCCATCCGGCGGATTTTGAGCTCCTCGGTATTTGTATTGGAGATAAATATTATTATTAGTATTCACATGTGCTTAGTTGCAATCGTAGCTTCAAGAAGCGCTCACATGCGAAAAGTTGACACTTCGCCAGTTGCAGTCCCGCCTAGGGTTGTTTTTGAATTTTATTTTAATGTAGTATTTAAATTTTGTTGGGTCTTATCTAGGGAATTTAGTATTTTATTTAGTATTCACATGTGCTTATGTATGTAATGATACACACCGTCAGTAACCCAGTTTACCATCAAATACTACCCTCCCCCCCCCCCCCCCCCCCCTCACCCCACCCATCATTATTTGGATCAGACGCTTGCCTGGGTTTCGTTTTTTGTTTATGTGTCGTTGCAGGTAATATCGCTCGGTCTGGATTGAGGGCTCGAGGGATTCGCGTGTCTGCTCGGGGGATTATGTCCGGCGGCTCGGACTTGGACACTTAGCAAACACGTGAGACGATTACTGTCTCACAACGAACTCATTATTATATTTCGTTATTTTCGTGAGAGTCGCATGGTTTATACCAGTACAATCCATAATATTTGGCCCGCTTCAGACGCCAATTTGGCTTGAGTTATTCGATAGGTAGCCATTATAAACTGGTCATTAATTTCCTGATGTGCAGGTGGCAACGGACTATCAGGTAGTAACACTTTTGTTTTGTGGCGGCGGAATGGCGGTCTCGCCTTTCCGTTTGGCGAAATTGGCATGTTTTGCCACAACACAAATTATGTTTTTGTTAATTTTAAAATAATACACGCACGAAATTGTTATTTCGTTAAGCTTTTATGCCACTTGAGAATAAGGGGTTTAATTGAAATTATGATTGATATATAATACGCATGCAATCCCGCTTCTCTCAAATGTTGTTCATTAATGTTCTGTTGGCTATACGCTCGTCTGCCAAGGTCATGTGTCCAGCCAGCGATTGACCTTGCACCCTAACCCCTTTTTTGCGACGTATACGCCTAGTCTGTTATAATTCATGTTCGTTGAATTATTTTGCAGTACATATGTTGCTGGTTGGAGCACATGTATTCACCTTTTATTTTCCCGCCTTTGGGTGGAGGATATGAGAGTTTAATAGCGGCCAGTGTCATGCTAGAAATATTTTAGTTTATAAATTTATGATGGCCCGGGCCCCCCGTTTTCTCAGGTGGTAGCTCTTAATAAACACTTGATAATTCATGTAAATAATTTAAGTGTTCTAAGTTAGAATCATACTTTATTTGACTTAATATGTTAAACGATAATGAGTGCGTGATGTAATTGTACTTTTGTTTCAATTATTGTTGAAATTTCGGACATGCTTTTCGAAATTAAAACCATGGAATACCGCAAATTTGGTTGTTTGTTGTAGTTTATCTGTGTCTGGATTAGAGTAATCAAACTTAACGCGACAAGACATGACAGGTGTTAAGTTACGTTACTCTAACTCCAGAACCAAGAATTTAGGGGGAATTTAGCCCGCTTACCGGCCGGGAGGAAAATTGAAAACCACATTAGGGAGGATTAAGGGGGATTTGATTTGGTTCGCTCGCTAGTGATAATATAATTCGCTTTACAGTCTGAACAATAGACTAGCATTGCAAAGTTCAATTAGACTATGAATAACAATTTAGTGGCTTATCAGCCGATCCCCCTCAACTTGAGATGGATGTTTGGAAACCCTTTCCTGTGGATGTTTATATTTAATTTGATACCGCTCCCTGCCTCTCTGGGATGGTATTGACTTTTATTTTGGAATAAGATAATATTCTTTTCTTTAACAAGGTGTTTTTGGAATAGGATTTTTCGCCCCTGCCAGGCGAAATTGGCATTTTTTGCCACAACACAAATTATGTTTTTGTTAATTTTAAAATAATACACGCACGAAATTGTTATTTCGTTAAGCTTTTATGCCACTTGAGAATAAGGGGTTTAATTGAAATTATGATTGATATATGATACGCATGCAATCCCGCTCCTCTCAAATGTTGTTCATTAATGTTCTGTTGGCTATACGCTCGTCTGCCAAGGTCATGTGTCCAGCCAGCGATTGACCTTGCACCCTAACCCCTTTTTTGCGACGTATACGCCTAGTCTGTTATAATTCATGTTCGTTGAATTATTTTGCAGTACATATGTTGCTGGTTGGAGCACATGTATTCACCTTTTATTTTCCCGCCTTTGGGTGGAGGATATGAGAGTTTAATAGCGGCCAGTGTCATGCTAGAAATATTTTAGTTTATAAATTTATGATGGCCCGGGCCCCCCGTTTTCTCAGGTGGTAGCTCTTAATAAACACTTGATAATTCATGTAAATAATTTAAGTGTTCTAAGTTAGAATCATACTTTATTTGACTTAAAGGGATCTAGTAACTTTGTTGAGATGTGCAAAAACTGATGAATGGTTGATGCAATGTATACTGTTGTTATCTCATATGTCTTCAGGGTATTGTGTGAAAATTTCAGGTCAAATGGACAATGTATGGCCAAGTAATGAGCGAAAATGCAAAGTGATATTGGGTGATATTCACCAACTCACTGCATTCACTTTGTACAGGGATGAAAATCTCGCCCGGAGATTTTCTTATCTAAATACTTCAATCATACATATCTTTGTAATGAAAGGGAAATTTGAAAAACCGAAAGCTGTCCCATGATTTTATTGTTAATACGAATACAACAAGGTATAAAGAAACCGCTAGAATTACAATTTTATTTTGAGGATTTGGACAATGTTACTAAGTCCCTTTAATATGTTAAACGATAATGAGTGCGTGATGTAATTGTACTTTTGTTTCAATTATTGTTGAAATTTCGGACATGCTTTTCGAAATTAAAACCATGGAATACCGCAAATTTGGTTGTTTGTTGTAGTTTATCTGTGTCTGGATTAGAGTAATGACTATTCATTGATTTCCAATTGGTAAACCAGCGAACTCGGATCATGTACCTCAGGTCTTGAAAAATAGTTTCCCTTTCCTGTAAGTTGCGTCATCTAGCTTCAAGAAGAGACCCGCTTCGGGTTCAGGGGTCCTGCATGCGGCAGGCGGAATGAGGGCGTCCTTTACCTGGCAACCGAGATCTCCCCCATCGATTGCTTCTTTCAATCTATCAAGACCTGCAGGAGTGGATAGTTCAAATGCATAATTTATGTATAATATTAAGAAAGGAAAAGTAATGTGTAACAATTCCATGGTTAATGAATGTTATTTTTGACCAAGTAATGAGCGAACATGTACAAAAATATTTTCTAATCGATTGCACTCACTTTACTCAGTCAGTTAAAACATAGTACAGTGTTAGTAAGGCTGAGCAATATTAACCAAAATCTTCACAGTAACATTACAAACTATTAGTTATAAGTCTACCATGCTCGAAAGGTATAGAAACTTACAAAACACATAAGGGCGCTCTCTAAAAAAACACTGGTTTCAACCGTTTTTTATACAAAATAATGCATGTGATATTTTGTTGAAATGATGAATCAATAATGAATAAATCTGGGGCCCAGATTTTTTCCGATGCCGATTATATATATTTATTGATATTTCAGCTGTTCTGAACCGATTTTGATCAAAATACAGTTTATTCTGCCATTAAAATTGTATGCTCTTTTACATTTTACACTCAGTTTATCATTATCTCACTAAAACATTTTTCGTGCAGCGCCCTCTTTACCAAAACTGAACTACCCCTTTAAACGTAAATATCCTCATAACAAAAGAGAATTGCTTCTATTAGTAATGCGAAAACACCCACATATATCAGAACAGCTAAATACAGAACTCGAAAAGTCGCTCAAGTAGAAAAACATGATCATGGGTATTCTGTTATTATCCTTTGGTTAACACAATAACATTTTTGGTAATGTTTTTAAATATAGAAGGGCGAGATCATTGCATGGAAGGCTGTAAAAACATGGTTCTATCTTCGTGGTATGATATACATCATCAATACACATGCGTGAAAACAATTGTTTGTATTATCCTTTGTTTAATTTTGTCTTTTTGTCCGATTATAAAAGTCGTACGATAGTCATAAGATGTCCCAGATATCGTAAGAGTATCATCCGATGTCCGTACGAGTCCCGTATTGGCGTCTGTATGAGTGGTCTAATTGGAAGTCTGGGAGCCGTGCGATTTATTTCAAAGTCATCGCATGTGTCCCGGCGCATAATGACCGCTACACAGAGATACCCAACTCACTGAAATCATCGAAAATCCACCGATATCGGTAAAAAGAACGTGCGGCACCTAGTGCATTTGTGACCTAGGCATTATCTGAATCACGTAGGACTGTACCGTACATAAATATTATCCACTACAGTATTATATTATTATGCATTTTTTGCATCGTCAACTTCAAGTTGTTTTATTGTCACGAAACCCTTACCGAAAATTTGTATTTGTCTTCGTTTTTAACGATCTGTTTAACCAATGAACTTAATCTAAAACATTAAAGGGAGCGTTGAGTATTGGTATTTTCCGAAGTGCCCCCCCCCCAAAAAAAAAAAAAATTTTGGTTGATTTCAACTCGATGTGAAAGATCATACAACAAACATGGGAAATAATAATAATTCCCATTCAAATGCTCTCATTGTTGTGAAATTTGCTTTCAAAATATTATATAAAAGTGATTGTCACCGGCAATCAGATTTAGAGGTTCAGGTCCTCCCAATACGGGACTGAAAATGAATATTGTTTGTGCACGCTAATTGTGCTTAAAACTATACCGATTCACTCTCCAATATGTGATCGGATTAAAATTATGATTTTTCCCTCCATTCCGCTAAAAATCAGTGATTTATGCGCTTCCTCGACTTCTCTCCGTGTGTTAGCGCGACTCCGAACAGATTGTGAACGAAAGATGATCGCGATGGCCGCCGATATGCGAACGGTGAACGGCGCTTGCGATACACATGATATGCGCAGTAACTATTACCGCGCATACAAAATCTGTTCGGAGCAGGGGGGTCATACTGCGCGCTAATCTTGGAAACTTTTATGGACTGGCTAACATGGAATTCTGGGATACGTTTAGTCTAGGATCGAGACCCTCGATCGCATGCTGAACATAGCGCGACCAACGAGAGAGGTCTGCGTAACATCAGTGATCGCTGCTCACGAGGCCTCGGCTGGCAGCCATCACTGCTGTTGTGCAGATCTCTCTCGTTGGCGGCTATCTATTATGGGTGGTGGGATTATTTTTAGCATGCGATCGAGGGTCTTAGATCATAGACTACAAAATACCCAGCATTCCATGTTAGCCAGTCCATGAAGTTTCCCTAACCGGCCATGTTTGCTGCGTATTAAGGCTATGGGAAAATTAGCGCGCAGTGCGTAGATTCTCTTCTAGTTATTTATATACTACTAATTGTTATTTCGTTAAGCTTTTATGCCACTTGAGAATAAGGGGTTTAATTGAAATTATGATTGATATATGATACGCATGCAATCCCGCTCCTCTCAAATGTTGTTCATTAATGTTCTGTTGGCTATACGCTCGTCTGCCAAGGTCATGTGTCCAGCCAGCGATTGACCTTGCACCCTAACCCCTTTTTTGCGACGTATACGCCTAGTCTGTTATAATTCATGTTCGTTGAATTATTTTGCAGTACATATGTTGCTGGTTGGAGCACATGTATTCACCTTTTATTTTCCCGCCTTTGGGTGGAGGATATGAGAGTTTAATAGCGGCCAGTGTCATGCTAGAAATATTTTAGTTTATAAATTTATGATGGCCCGGGCCCCCCGTTTTCTCAGGTGGTAGCTCTTAATAAACACTTGATAATTCATGTAAATAATTTAAGTGTTCTAAGTTAGAATCATACTTTATTTGACTTAAAGGGATCTAGTAACTTTGTTGAGATGTGCAAAAACTGATGAATGGTTGATGCAATGTATACTGTTGTTATCTCATATGTCTTCAGGGTATTGTGTGAAAATTTCAGGTCAAATGGACAATGTATGGCCAAGTAATGAGCGAAAATGCAAAGTGATATTGGGTGATATTCACCAACTCACTGCATTCACTTTGTACAGGGATGAAAATCTCGCCCGGAGATTTTCTTATCTAAATACTTCAATCATACATATCTTTGTAATGAAAGGGAAATTTGAAAAACCGAAAGCTGTCCCATGATTTTATTGTTAATACGAATACAACAAGGTATAAAGAAACCGCTAGAATTACAATTTTATTTTGAGGATTTGGACAATGTTACTAAGTCCCTTTAATATGTTAAACGATAATGAGTGCGTGATGTAATTGTACTTTTGTTTCAATTATTGTTGAAATTTCGGACATGCTTTTCGAAATTAAAACCATGGAATACCGCAAATTTGGTTGTTTGTTGTAGTTTATCTGTGTCTGGATTAGAGTAATGACTATTCATTGATTTCCAATTTGTAAACCAGCGAACTCGGATCATGTACCTCAGGTCTTGAAAAATAGTTTCCCTTTCCTGTAAGTTGCGTCATCTAGCTTCAAGAAGAGACCCGCTTCGGGTTCAGGGGTCCTGCATGCGGCAGGCGGAATGAGGGCGTCCTTTACCTGGCAACCGAGATCTCCCCCATCGATTGCTTCTTTCAATCTATCAAGACCTGCAGGAGTGGATAGTTCAAATGCATAATTTATGTATAATATTAAGAAAGGAAAAGTAATGTGTAACAATTCCATGGTTAATGAATGTTATTTTTGACCAAGTAATGAGCGAACATGTACAAAAATATTTTCTAATCGATTGCACTCACTTTACTCAGTCAGTTAAAACATAGTACAGTGTTAGTAAGGCTGAGCAATATTAACCAAAATCTTCACAGTAACATTACAAACTATTAGTTATAAGTCTACCATGCTCGAAAGGTATAGAAACTTACAAAACACATAAGGGCGCTCTCTAAAAAAACACTGGTTTCAACCGTTTTTTATACAAAATAATGCATGTGATATTTTGTTGAAATGATGAATCAATAATGAATAAATCTGGGGCCCAGATTTTTTCCGATGCCGATTATATATATTTATTGATATTTCAGCTGTTCTGAACCGATTTTGATCAAAATACAGTTTATTCTGCCATTAAAATTGTATGCTCTTTTACATTTTACACTCAGTTTATCATTATCTCACTAAAACATTTTTCGTGCAGCGCCCTCTTTACCAAAACTGAACTACCCCTTTAAACGTAAATATCCTCATAACAAAAGAGAATTGCTTCTATTAGTAATGCGAAAACACCCACATATATCAGAACAGCTAAATACAGAACTCGAAAAGTCGCTCAAGTAGAAAAACATGATCATGGGTATTCTGTTATTATCCTTTGGTTAACACAATAACATTTTTGGTAATGTTTTTAAATATAGAAGGGCGAGATCATTGCATGGAAGGCTGTAAAAACATGGTTCTATCTTCGTGGTATGATATACATCATCAATACACATGCGTGAAAACAATTGTTTGTATTATCCTTTGTTTAATTTTGTCTTTTTGTCCGATTATAAAAGTCGTACGATAGTCATAAGATGTCCCAGATATCGTAAGAGTATCATCCGATGTCCGTACGAGTCCCGTATTGGCGTCTGTATGAGTGGTCTAATTGGAAGTCTGGGAGCCGTGCGATTTATTTCAAAGTCATCGCATGTGTCCCGGCGCATAATGACCGCTACACAGAGATACCCAACTCACTGAAATCATCGAAAATCCACCGATATCGGTAAAAAGAACGTGCGGCACCTAGTGCATTTGTGACCTAGGCATTATCTGAATCACGTAGGACTGTACCGTACATAAATATTATCCACTACAGTATTATATTATTATGCATTTTTTGCATCGTCAACTTCAAGTTGTTTTATTGTCACGAAACCCTTACCGAAAATTTGTATTTGTCTTCGTTTTTAACGATCTGTTTAACCAATGAACTTAATCTAAAACATTAAAGGGAGCGTTGAGTATTGGTATTTTCCGAAGTGCCCCCCCCCCAAAAAAAAAAAAAAATTTTGGTTGATTTCAACTCGATGTGAAAGATCATACAACAAACATGGGAAATAATAATAATTCCCATTCAAATGCTCTCATTGTTGTGAAATTTGCTTTCAAAATATTATATAAAAGTGATTGTCACCGGCAATCAGATTTAGAGGTTCAGGTCCTCCCAATACGGGACTGAAAATGAATATTGTTTGTGCACGCTAATTGTGCTTAAAACTATACCGATTCACTCTCCAATATGTGATCGGATTAAAATTATGATTTTTCCCTCCATTCCGCTAAAAATCAGTGATTTATGCGCTTCCTCGACTTCTCTCCGTGTGTTAGCGCGACTCCGAACAGATTGTGAACGAAAGATGATCGCGATGGCCGCCGATATGCGAACGGTGAACGGCGCTTGCGATACACATGATATGCGCAGTAACTATTACCGCGCATACAAAATCTGTTCGGAGCAGGGGGGTCATACTGCGCGCTAATCTTGGAAACTTTTATGGACTGGCTAACATGGAATTCTGGGATACGTTTAGTCTAGGATCGAGACCCTCGATCGCATGCTGAACATAGCGCGACCAACGAGAGAGGTCTGCGTAACATCAGTGATCGCTGCTCACGAGGCCTCGGCTGGCAGCCATCACTGCTGTTGTGCAGATCTCTCTCGTTGGCGGCTATCTATTATGGGTGGTGGGATTATTTTTAGCATGCGATCGAGGGTCTTAGATCATAGACTACAAAATACCCAGCATTCCATGTTAGCCAGTCCATGAAGTTTCCCTAACCGGCCATGTTTGCTGCGTATTAAGGCTATGGGAAAATTAGCGCGCAGTGCGTAGATTCTCTTCTAGTTATTTATATACTACTTCTATGGTTCGGAGTCGCGCTAACACACGGAGAAAAGTCGAGTAGGCGCATACATCACTGATTTTTAGTGGAATGGAGGGAAAATCATAAGTTGAATCCACCCGATAGTTGGATCACATATTGGAGAATGAATCGGTGGTAAGTACCGTATCATATGTATAATTTTAAGCACAATTAGCGTCAGGGGTGTCGATCCGTTTTTGAGATTGGGGGGCGAAATTTGAAAAATTTTCCAGAGTGACCACTGAGAGAGCTAAAAGCCCCACATTTTAATAAACTTCGTTTGAGGTGTGCGTTTGAGAAATTACGCTGCCCAACACATTTCAAAAGGTGAGTTCCCGCAACCCAAATGAAACTTGCAATAATGAGAAACTGTATGCGCGCTAAGCGCGCGACAAAAAAGAGATTTACAGTTCTTTTCAAACTAAAAAACGGCTATTTTGAAGATTAATTGATAAATGTGTCTTTCCCCTCTTTGGCATTATATCAGTCGATTTTTTTTCTTCCTCATTTTCGGAATTATTGGGGGCGAAATGATATGTTCGCCCCCCAATATTTTAATTGGGGGGGGGGGGGGCGACCGCCCCCCTGCCCCCCCCAGGATCGACACCCCTGATTAGCGTGCACAAACAATATTCATTTTCAGGACCTAGAACGCTAGCGCTTCGCGCTAGCGTTCTCTAGAGTTAATTTGACTCTTGAGTTGTAACGGCTCTTTTTGAATGATAACAGAGGTTTTACTTTGTTGTTTGTAATTGTGTATACTTTTTGAGCATCGTGAAATTATAACTATTAGTTTGTACCGTAATGGCGCATGTTTTGGTTACTAAAGTTAGGTTTGACCAACACTCAACTATGCCTCCATGACACAGGACCTATTGACTCTATGAAATAAAACACGAAACGAACCTCTCTCGGTGAGAACATTGAAATGCAAGCGGATGACGTGACACTCCAGGGAGAAGCCGCCGAGCACATATTCCTGAAAGTCTTTGTACTTGAGGACTTCCTGAATACTCTTCACTGCCTGGACGCACTGGGAGGTTTTCGAATTGTCCTCGGTTCTGTTGACCGCTGGTTGCAGAACACTTTCCGCTTTGTTCTGAATCGCTCGGTCTTGAAGGGGAATGTCGATTGTTGTTTCTTAAGATAAGTATAGAATTTGATACAGTTTAGTACATATAAAAGACTAGGGCCCGTTGCAGAAAGATTGTAGGCCCCTGAGTTACAATTGATTTGCGCATCTAGAACACGTGATCTGACTTATATTTAGTCGCAACTTACAATCGATTGTATTATTTCTGCAACGGAGTCCTGGTATTACATGTCAATAAAAGGTTACATACCATGTATAAGATAAATCAAACATATATTCAATTTCGCATAAGACTTTCAAACATGTGCGATTGAAATACCTTTGATTATCGATGGCAATCAAATACAAGGACATTTTTTAAAATTAAAAACACAATGAATTAACACAAAGAAGCGCGGAAACATGTTAATGCGCTGATGATTGATTAATTGAATTATGCTATTATTGCTATATCAACACAAGGTTGAATGATTGAAACAAGGAACCATGAACCTGGTTTAACCAATGTATCGTATATAATTGTTACAACACAGTTTTCATGTCCGTACAACTGTTGAAATATAGTAAAGAAATTAAGCATTTCCCGATGATAACTACACAAAGTCTTTAATCCCCCCCCCCCCCCCCCCCCCCCCTCATCACCACACACGTTCTGGGAAGGTAGGGACAGGACCAGTCTTTAATAATAGATATAATGATTTAAGCTATTCTTAGCGGAACTTAAGACATGCTCTTACTGTAAATTTGTTCTTCCACTATGGGTGGCGCTTTGGGATCAACGAGGATCACTTCTCCAGACTGCGCGTTCTTCGTCAGGTGACCCTTTTCTGTTGTAAGAAATTAAATGTAATTAGGAGTCATAAATCAGATGCGCGATGCCATCTTGGTTTTATTGACATAATCATTAGATCGTCGTGGTCGAGTCTCGTGGAAATACACTTATATAACTAAAACTCTGTAAACTTGAGCAAAGCGAATGAAAAGAGAGTCTAAAACTAGTATCTTACCAAGCTGGTTGGCTAAGTCTTTTAAATTGGAGGCTCTCAGAACTTTGGACATGGTCATCGTCTGATCGACGTCTGTATCTTGTCCAGCCTTCCACTTGTATAGGACTCTAAACATCTGCTCAAAAGCGCTGCCTCGGTGATCCCGGCGAATTGCCTTCACCTTGTTGTATGGCGTGTCTAGTCGCAGAGAGACTGGCACGACGTCTTCAAGAGGAATTTCTTCCGCGATGTAATACAGGTGGATGTCTTCCAAGATTGTCCCAATGGCTTGACCTCTACTCCCATACGACCGAATGACGTATGATGATGGGTCTTCGGGTTCTTCAAGAGGGGTGATAGGATTACATTTCATAATGTGTTTCCGAATGTGATATTTGAGACTAAAATATACCAATAATTATCATTGTTTTATGAATGATTATAGTCTTATTTTATAGAAGAAGAATGGTGTTAACCTTGTGGAAAAGGGAGACGACAGATGCCAGATTGTATCCCCTATGCCGCCCGTTGATTTATAAAGACTACATGCAAAAAGCGTTACGGATCACACTATTTGATTATAAATCTTACATAGAGAGACATTTGGAATATCAAAACCAATTTCACTATTCTGTTGATATTCGTCAAAGTTCGATTCAAATTCATCTCATATAATATGCTGCAGATGAACGTGTTTATTTTCTTAATTTAATCGACGAAAACGAAGTGATTTGGTTTAGTACAGCAACTGTGACCGACGATTCTGGATTGTAATTGACGATAATGTGTGACAATCCACTAAATTGTGTGAACTTTTTGTGAAATCGATCGACCAAAGACGGAATAAGCGAAATTGAAACAAGAATTGGCACATTTCAGGCCCATTGTGAAGAAATTCAAGTACAATTGAACACTTTAATAAAACAAAATTTTGAAAGTGGACGGGAAAACTATATGTATAGCAACAATGGCTGCTGCAAGAAATCTTCAACAAAGTAACTGGTACATTGTATCCATGCTCTCTGCGAGAGGGCAGTAGGGCAAGAGGAAATTAATTAGGCGATTGTTGATCAATCTAAAAACATCATGAACATGCATACCGCTCGTGGCGAGTGTGTCTCGCGACACGCCATTACTGATCATGATCTTCTTCAGTTCTCGTCCAAGAACCAGGACATCGTCCGTCTCACTGCGCTGTTTCCACGCCGACAGCATGGCGAAGGAAACCTCCGGGAAGGTACCCACGTTGGTTCTTATGTTGTCCAGTTGCGCTGTTCTTAACCCAAGTCCGCGACCAAGTTCATCGTAGTTCGAATTCCCGATGTTTTCACTCAGGCTCCAAAGGTTTATTTCTGGTCATTACCAATAATATGTAATGCGAATAATATGTTATTAATGTAAATTATAAAACAACAAAACTATGATGATGCCGATGATTATGATGATAATTATAATAATAACAATACTATACTTATATTATACTAATGAAAGTAATTATACAAACAATACTACTACAAATAAGAACACTTATGACACTAAAGAAAAATATTAATAGTGATAATTACAATAATACGTACAACCACAACTGGCCCTAACCCCCCCCCCCCCCCCCCCCCGATAGACACCTCTGGTGTTTTGGTCCAAGGAGGATTGTTTTAGTCACTATGTGGCCATTGCTCAATAAATCGAAGGCCTTTTGTGACCGCCACCCTCCCAAAGTACGCAATGCCACATCATGATTAATTTTACATGATGACCATGGGGTAAGATTAATAATTTAAGCGCAGTAGAGTACATATTTGATTAATAGTTACTGCGATGATCATAATTATTATTATCATTATTCAATTCTGATTTATGAAAATGTAAATAATACCAAACAATGGTACAATTCAAGAAAAAGAAGAACGATCACAAATTAATTGGGATAGATTAACAACTGTTTAATTAATGCAATGGGTTAATTTGATGTATTGTTCTTACCTGGATCAACAAAAACGTGGTCTCGAGGTGGCTGAGTATGAGCAGGAAGAGAAGAGGGAAGAGGTTGGGAAGAAGGAGAAGGATGAGAAGAAGATGGAGGATTAGAGGAAGGTGGGGGATTAGAAGGAGGAGGAGGAGGTTGAGAAGGAAGTGGAGGTTGAGAAGGGGGTGGATTAGATGAAGAATGAAGAACAGAAGAAGGAGGATGATGAGAAGGGGTTGCAGGAGGACGCGAAAGAGGCGTTTCATTATTGTTCGTCTGACGTCTGTCATGTCTGTGAAAGCAAGACATATGGTATGTATTTTGAAAAGGGACATATCACAAGAAACATATTCAATGTATACTCGGCACGTCTGATTGTGAATAATTAAACAAGTACGGTATAGCATATACATATCACTGTAGCAGAAGATAGCCGAAAGGTGTAATTTTGTGTTGGTGTGCTCTTGTTTCAAAATCGTTTATCCTCAATTTCACACAATAAATCAATAATTTCAAAAGTAGATTTCAAAATCTGGTAAAAACAATGTTCCTTATGAATATATGAGTCTTCACACATTTCTTATTTCGCGTGCACTTGCTCTGACTCTTTAATTGACTCTCGAATGAGTTAGGTTTGGGTTTGCGAAAAAACTATTATAATAACAAGGTTTAGTTAATAAAATTGTGTTTAAGTTGACAAATTTAGTAGAATAACGGCCATTGAGTTTATTCAACTTTACACTCCTGGTATTATACATGTATAAGATGGAAAAGGAACGAATAACCGTACGGTCTCTTGAACTCCACTCGAACAACAAGGACTTCGTCGGCCATGTTTGTTGTGACGTGTAGCAGAAGATTCCCCGATGACGTCATGGCGGCATTCACATCACTGACAAGCGTGTTGTAGCGTTTGATCTGCAACCCCTTGACGACCTCGTAATTTTCTCCAAGCAATGACATTTCTAAAAAACTCTTTTGAGCTGCACTTCTGAC
This sequence comes from Echinarachnius parma, assembly GCA_037951105.1. NCBI lineage: Eukaryota > Metazoa > Echinodermata > Echinoidea > Clypeasteroida > Echinarachniidae > Echinarachnius > Echinarachnius parma. The sequence continues at coordinate 63,683 of JBAMJV010005523.1, forward strand.
GTAGATGACAAGAACCGATCTATTTGGTCCTGGGAAATACGACATATTTTATACATGTAGTAAGAAATTCTAACTGTACACAACGGTCAATAAAAATAATGGTAATTATGATGATACAAATATCATATCAATAGTAATACTATTGGTTATAAATATCATAACAATACTACAATTAATATTAATCATAATAAGAAGATGAACAGTTATTATGTTATCAGTATCATTCGCATCACTGATATTATTATAAATATTAGAAGTATTGTGATTAATTAATTGATTGATTGATTGATTGATTGATTGATTGATTGATTGATTGGGTGGAAAATAAATCCAAACAACAGTATGTTTGGTGTTCATTTGGCCCGTTCCATAGCATAAAACAAAAGTAAAACAGCAATAACATGTATAGAAAAAAATCGGGGGCACAAGGCACCCGCAATGAGCTCCCGGAAGTCAGAAAAGAGCCCTCATAAATGTACATACAGTGCTGCTTACAATGCACACTAACAAATTTGAAAACTTTTCGTACAAGTACAGAAACGTTGGATATGAACGTAATTGCTCTTCTTACCCGCAAGACATTTCTTTATGGTGATGTCCGCTTGAACCATAATGACCTGTTTCTGATACGATGCACCCGTCTTCTTCAGGACTTCGACACTCCTATTTTGCTTGTGCACCAGGACCGAACCACCCTCGAGGGGAACGATGTCAATCGAGCGATCACCGATAGCAATGTCGACGCCCTCTTCATAACGATAGGTGTCTGCACTCATCGCCCGAATCACGGACCCTTCTCCGAGGAGGATCCTCGCGACACCATCATCCCCGATATCGGTTGCGACAAGGTACGTTTTCTTCTTGAGCAAAACGGATATCGTCATTTTCCCCGCCGGGTCGTACACGCGCAGGTGGTCGTCAGCGAGGCAGACGAGGATACCATTTGGAAGCCACGCTGCGCTAATGATCTTGGTCTTTGATGGTTTTATGATCACCCCGCCCTTTCCGCCCTTTAATTCTGCGGTTTTTCCGAGCGATAGGTTCGCAAGTCTATAACAATACTCGCGTTTTTTCTTGTCGAAGTCCTGCAGAAGGAAACGTCCGTCTGATGAAGCGCAAACGAGTGACCACACGCCGCCTCGGTCGACTTGCACCGGGTCGCTCACTACGATGTCCTTTATCGAAATTCGATTCATAGTTCAGGGTTTTCGGATGACGATATCGGTAGTAATGCTAAAATGAAACTTAGTTTACTCTTAGTTGTAGTGATTTATTCCACTCCATTTAACAGCGCATAAAGGCTGACCTTCGTTGAAAATTATCTACAGTAACTTGTTTCGAAAATATATGTTATTGCTGAAATATAGATAGTCCGTAAGAAACGTCGCCTTCACAGTGTGTAGTGTGTTAAAGCCTATAAAACCTAACACTCTGGCTTCAAAGGTGAAGTTATATTGATTATAAACATATAATCATAAACGCATCTACTTAATGTACACACATGGCAAATGGGCGAAGTACAATTCCACACACGATGTGATGCTGAGGAAGATTATTGCATATACATGTTCCGCATTTGTCGCTTTGTAGGATAAAGCACACTGCGGGGTAGTCATGTTCTGCATACGCTATAAATGAATAATGGTAGCGGTGAAGCTATAGAGTGGTGAAGTGTGACGTCATCAAAAATCTATTTTTAGAATTTTCCAATTTGAACTTCATTTTTCGAAAGAGCTTCAAAAATAATGTCTAAATACCTGAATACTGAAAATCAATTGAATATATTAAGTATTGGTTGTGATATGCCCATCCTAATGAATTTTACTTCAATGGGTAATCAGTGTTATAATGCTCTGGTTCATAAAGTTATGAACTAGAGCACTATAACACTGATTGCCTATTGACAACAAATTCATTCGGATGGGCATATCTCAGCAAATACTTAACATATTGAATTTATTTTTAGTATTAGGTCATTTTTAATGCTTTTTCGGAAAATGAAGTTCAAACTTGAAAATTAAAAAAATACAATTTTATGACGTCATAGCTTCTGTGGGGTCTGACAAGCGGGAACGGAAATCGTCCTCCACCGACCCCTTTTAGGAATCCACCTCGCTCCATCCTCTGCAGAAAATTGAGTAAATGCGAAAATATAACACCACATGTTGGATGTTGGGCATATGCCGCCCACGCCCCTCCCCCCCACCCCCAAACAAAAAAATGAAATCAAAACTACAGTCAAACCTATCTTAGTGGCCACCTGCCTACAGCAGCAGTTAACCTGCCTATAGTCGGTGGCCATCAAAAGTTATCCCTGGCAGAGAAAAGAAACGCTATGAAACCTATTTATAGAGGTCACCTGTTTTAATTCAGTGGCCAATTTTCTGGTTTCCCGTGGATGGCCATTATATACAGTGAGTATAAGAAAGAAATTGTAATGTCTGGTGCCTGGAATACCCCTTTCTTCATGGTAAATGTGACCCCCATTCTGATATGAACATTTGAAAGAGAGTATAATTATCAGAATCAATTACTAATAGTAATACCATGTTAGCTAAATCTCGAATAAAAGTCAACACCTATGATTGTTATACGAAGGACTTTATTTGTTGATTATTCAGCCTTTTACGAAAGGATTTAGGTCAAATAAACTTTGTTTTGCTTCGAGGAATATAATGTGTTCTTGCAATTTTTACGAATAATATTCGGCTGCAATGCGTTACTTGCCAACTTCTCCATATCATCATCATATGTATCAGTTGCAAAGTTGATTGTCAGACGCTGAAATAATCAATACGGGTTCGCTTCAAACTATAACACAGGGGACGACCCTCTTTCAATAATAAACAGCCCCATTGACAGACTCGAAAATCCTTTCAGTCATCACAATAAACGTGTAATAGAAAGGCGTCCATGACAACTACAACACACTCATTGTCAACTACACTTTTTAATGGATATAATTTATATTTACCCCCTACTGTGCAGTTAAAGGGATCATGCATTACCAAATCGTTTTATCAATCAAATATCAGGGGGTTGTATAATGGAACAAGCTTCATTAAAGGGACTTAGTAACATTGTCCAAATTCTCAAAATCCAATTAGAATTCTAGCGGTTTCTTCATACCTTGTTGTATTCGTATTAACAATACAAGCATGGGACAGGTTTCGGTTTTTCACATTTCCCTTTCGTTAAAAAATATTTACGATTGAAGTGTACAACGTGAGTGCAATGAGTTAGTGAATATCACTTTGCATATTTGATAATTGCTCGGCCATATAACGTCCATAAAACTTGACATTTTCACACATCACCGCGTGGACATATGACTGAAAAATGAGCGAAAATGAAAATTGATATTATTCGCTTACGCATTGCATTGGCTTTTGACATAGTATAACTATTCAGTAGATATTCATAAATCTGAACACTTCAATCGTAAATATTCTTTATAACGGATGAGTAATTTAGAATCCCGAAATCTGCTCCATGATTTCTAATACTGTATATTGGTAAAGGTAAAGCGAATTATGTATGTGAGAACCGCAAACGTTTCAAGTACGTTTTGAGAATGTTGACAATGTGACCACATCCCTCTAACATGTCTAATTGTACCTATCCCTTCGCCATGTTCAATATTGTATTATTGTTCATAAACGTATTAACCTCAAGCTGTTTGTTCCCGGGTTTACCAAGTTCAGTATAATGTTTAAACAAATATGAAGGGATAACCCCTCTTTAAACGCCAACTTTTCTGAATAAAGGTTGTCTACTCATAACTGGTTCCAGGTCGTTATGATGACTTTGATCAAACACAGTAGTTGAATTGAATGGGCGAATTAATTATGCTCACAATCTAGTCTGTGAAAACGTCACGACAAAATGGATTTTTTATTTTTTATTTATATGAGATAGGATTGATCGATGCATGACTCACTCCGATTAAACTGTATTTAAAGAGATAACCTTTTGATCCGTGAAGACTTTGTGTTAGAACAATGAGTAGGTTGTCAGATGGTGCAATATCATGCTGTGAATAGTCCACTCAAAGTGACTCAATGCAAGAGAATATAATATCACAAGCCTTTCATATTGCGCTTTATATGATCGATCGATGCAAGTTCACTCCGATCAAACTGAATTTGAAAGGGATAACCCCGCTCCATGCCCTAAAGAAAGCTTGCTTTTGATTCGGGATTATATAAAACCATTTTCAGTTCAACTCAATAACGGTTTTATTCAACACAGTATAGTACGGTATGAATACAGTTAGCGTAATCATACATGTGTATTTTATTACATCGTAATTCTAATCAAGAATATGAAAAAACATTTTTAAAGGGATCTAGTCATTCTGTTCACATATGCAAACAACTAACAAAGGGTCGCGTTACGATGTATTGTTGTGATCCGATATGTCCACTGAGTGATGTGTGAAGGTTTCGTTATAAATGGATGTTTTTTGCCAAGTATGACATAAATGCAAAATTGTCATAACGATATATGAATTCCGAAAACCGAAACCTTTCCATCCTTCTTCTGTAAGTGATAATAACAATAATGTTTAATCATGCAAATAAAATATGCTGTAGGATCTGTTGATATTTTCAGTTTAACGTTTAATTTGTAAATGCAAGGTAGGCATGTGTGAGCAGTGGTGGATCTACGGGGGGGGGGGGGGGGGGGGGGGGGTTAGGGGGTTTGAACCCCCCCCCCCCCCCCCCCCCCCCCCTTGGGCTGCCAAGTGAAAATGTGATGTGCATAGAAAAACGCCATCATGTGTCCAGACCATTGGTCCAGACCCACACAGTATCCGCATCATCATTGGGTCAACCCCCCCCCCCCCCTTAGCAAAAAGCTAGATCCGCCCCTGTAGATGCCAGGAAAACATCACTTACGGGGGTTCAAAATATTTTTTAAAAAATCGCCTCGCCGCTACGCTGCTCGAACTTCGCCGCTTCGCGGCTCGTGGATCGCGATGCTCCGCATCGTCATTGGGTCAACCCCCCCCTTAGCAAAAAGCTAGATCCGCCCCTGGTGAGTGTGTGTGTGTGTGTGTGTGTGTGTGTGTGTGTGTGTGTGTGTGTGTGTGTTTGTTTGTGTTTGGATTCATTCATTCAATTGTATTGTATTGAATAGTATCATGTAGTAATCATGACCATATTGTCTAACATTATATCTATAATTCCTATGATATTGAATGAAGAAAATTAATAATACAATGTATTATACAAACATTAAATAGTGTGCGTGTGTGTATTTTGTGAACATTGGTATAAAAGGTAATAATTTGCTTAATATTATTTATATTTATGAAGCGATACCCAGGTTATGGAAAGAGGATTCGGATTTGATAAAAAATATCTAGAGGTTGATGTTGTGAATGTAGTATGTGGTGTTGTGAAATGATATTAGAGATTAAGAGTGGTGAGATATATTTGTTGGGTTGGCAGGCAGTTCATTTAGGATAAAAACGTGTAACACTTTAATTTATATGGTAAAGTATATTGTATTTATGTCATGATCAAAGGGACAGTACCAACTTTGGAAAACATGTAAAACATACATTTTAAATTTTAGGGTTGAGGAAATTAAAGGAAATAGCCATTAAAATGGACAAGATATGATTACATTTTCAAAAAAGGGAGCAGCTTAGTTTTAATTAAGATGTATCTCTGTCAACCGCGAGCTTATAAAATGTATTTGTATCTTGCAGCCCGGTTTAATTACTTTTTGGTCTTATGTTTCTTCTTTTTTCCAAACAAAAAAAGGGAGTGGATTTTAACTTAGTAAGAAGTGTTTAAAGCGTGTGCGTGGCTTGGGTGGGTGTGTTTGGTGTAGGTGTAAGGGATAGAGGAGCAAAGTTTTGTTCCTGTTATTATCAAAATGTCCTTCCGTTGGTTTTTTGTCCTTTGCTTTCACAGAGTAGATTAAAGGGATAGTTGAGCTTTGGTAGAGAGGGCGCTACACATAATCATTTTTTGTGAGATTATGAAAAACTGAGTATAAAATTTGAAAGAGCATAATATATTAGTGACAGAATAAACATTGTTTGATCAAAATCGGTTCAGAAACGGCTGATATATCCATAAACGTATAAACATTTGTAATAAATGTGGGGCCCCACAAATATTAGGAAATTTTGAACCAACCGTTACAAATTTTTTTAAAATGCTTCCTCTTTTCAAAATTTTTTAAAAGAAGTTTTTTAATAGTTGTTAATTATCTCTCTATCTAATCACTATTTTTACGAACCTTCACATGCACAATATTTTATTTAAAATGGTTTAAACCAATTTGTGTTTAGAGAGCACCATCTTGAGTTTGAACGCCTCTGTTTGAATGGTAAAAGGCTTTTTACTCAGTCGTTTGTGATTTTGAATTCCTTTCAAGCATGGTAGAGTTATAACTATTAGTTTATAATTTAATGGTGCAGGTTTTGGTTACTAAAAATTAAGTTTGACCAAAACTGTACTCTCTTTACCAGAACTCAACTATCCCTTTAAGTGAAATATAACTGAGCCATGAATTTTGTTTATGTAGTATAGGTTTGCTATTTATGCAGTTCTATCGTTATTAGTTCGTTTAATTATGTCTGTGTTTAAGAAATTCATATTGAAAATTATGTTTTTTAGACTCGATTGTAAAACTCTGTAAATCTATTTGAAGGAATAAAACACTATTATAAAAAGGAAATTGGTACTATGTGTATTCATTTTCATGGCTAGGGATGCGTGACATGTTTGGAGCACAATGTGCATGTACATACTGTTAAAATAATCTTTGGGGTCCACATTAAAGGGATATTACAGTTGCGGTCAAACAGAATGTCAGTAACTAAAACTTATAGCTTATCGTTTACAACTAACAGTTATACTCCAATGATGCATGGTTTGCAGTGAAACATATTCACGATTAAGTTACAGGGCTGTACATACAAAAACAGTCGTCAACACAAGAGGAAGAGGACGCCCTACAGACACAATAAAATATATTTTGAAAATGTGAATGTGATGTTTGGTTAATATACATTTTCTATAGAGAGATTAACCAAAACAATATTAAAACCATGTTGGTATTATATCAAAAATGCGTGGAATATTTAACAACAAATCTTAAATTATTGAACAAAAGTTAGTCCCAAACATTGATTTCAATCGGATGTATTATTCAACCGATTTTTATCAAACAACATTAATTTCGTCTAAGAATGATTTGTTTTGGGGGTTAATATTCCACTTAGTTTTGTATTACCTCTCAAAAGAAACATTTCGTGAATCGTTCTTTCAACCAAAACAAAAACAAATGTTAGGCAAGAAGCCAACTGGGTTATAGATATGATACCCAAGATTAGGCTTTATAGACGGAGAAAGGGGCAAGCGGGGGATGATTTCTTTATTGGGATACATTTGTCTGTTGACTTCTCTTCCCCAGTGGAAAAAAAAAGGGGGGGGGTGAGGGGACTTGGAATCCACGCAAAGGGTATAACTCAGGACCCCCCTCCCCACACCGTCTCCTGAGCTTTACAACTCGACATAACGTGAGTCCAAGGTACAACTCATTTAATACATATCTCAGAACAATTAAATGATACACGGGGTAGACTTGATGTTTCAAATTAAGCAAAACCAGACAATCATCATTTATTATACATGTGTCAATATTGACTTCAATTTCAATCACATTGTATTTTACCAATAACATAAAATCATCAAAACAATACAAAACACTTCTACAGTATAGCCCAAATCAAACGGAATTGCATACTTCCCATACAAAGGGGGCGGGGAGACAGGATTAACTAGATGGATAATCCTTTACCTGTTTACTTAGGAAAGTTATCCCATGCAGGATCATTAGTTTTGGTAAAACAGTTTTCGTTCTAGGTCTGATTATGTGACCCCAAGTCAGGTTTCAAATGTGCAATATTTCAACAGAAAATCGGCCTGTTATTTGGCATCTTGGAATAACCAGAAAAGAAGTGTTCCTTTTCAATGAAAATTTCACACATCAATTAGACATATCTTACAAGGATTTTGGTATCCAGTAGCATTGAAGTCTCAAATGTAATTTTTGACAATATCTAACAAAGTACATGGATCAATTTAAGCCTAGGAATACAGATATACTGTTTACTTCTATGACAAGCGAACAATCCTAAATAACAGGCGAAAGTTGTGTCGAAATCGGTAAAAATGTGAAGCCTGATATTGGGTCACAAAAAGCGACCCAGGAAGAAAACTACTCAACCAAAATTACTCATCTTGATATTATCTTTCTCAGTGTAAGATTCTCCTCCCAATGAAACCAATTATTTTGTCAAAATGATTCGGGAAGTATTCCGTACCGTTAATAGGTCACCCTGTATAGTTGGAAATAGAGGCATCTACTAAAAAGCAAATCTGGTATGACTGTATGTGCACACACATTATAGCTAAAATAATGAAAACTTATGTACATGTATAATAAGTAACGTTTGTAATTACATGTAGTAACAGCACAAAATGTGTTTCGTATAGTTGCCATGATACTACAGCATATGATGTTATTTATTATTATTCAGATTAAAACTAAAGAAAGGGACTTTGCCGGAAAGAACGCAGTTTTACTCGAAATAACCATAACCCTCAGGTATCGTTTTTTTAAATGTATAATACCACCTCGTACTTAAATTGAGTATTTTAACAAGCCAAATTGTGTCATTATTATAATATCATAACACAAATGTAAACAAACAAAACTGAACGAAACAAACTTCAACCAATACCCATTACGATCTTGCACTGATCAAACAGCATTGCATGATATCGACTTCCTCAACTTATTGTAACATAAATAAATCCTTCTCAAAAAAAAAAAAAATAAAGGTCCTAACATCCATGGCGATCGGGAATTCATCTAAATTCATGGATGAATTAATTACTCCAATTAAACCTATGTAGTATGAAATATCTTCAAAAAATAATAAATCATATGCAAGCACAAAGGGTCTCAATTTTCATCCTTCAGTGTCCATAGCGATTCTTCTTTTATTAGTATTTCGCGGCAACACCCATGCGAATAAAATCATTCTATGCATATAACACATCAGAAAATGTGTATTAATTATACAACTTCCAATCGTTCTGTCATCTATACATCTAGATTAAAACATTGACCAATAATTCCACTACATGTTCACATTAAACAGCAAATCAATTATGTACAGTAATTGACACAAGCTTATTGTTTATATATACAAGTAGAAGCTTTTGTATCACGAAGAAAAAATCAAAAATGAATTCATTATTCTTTGATATTCTTCTATACAGGGTGGCCCGAAAAATAAAGTAACACAATGAACATGTCCATCGGAAAGGGTGTCTTTTCCAATGAAAAACGATACCAAGAGATACTAAGTGACATCATGTCAGGTTCCCATTTTTGTCAATATTTACCAAGTCATTGCCCGATAATTCACACTTACTGCCCGTTATAGCATCGGACAACTGTGCCCATTCTTTCGTTTCACAGCTGAATGCACACTAACAATGGCGCGCGTACTGCTACGCTATAACGGGCCGTATAAAGCAAAGTGCAAAATATCGGGCACATGACTTGGTAAAAATTGACAAAAATGGGATCCTGACATGGTGTCACTCACAGCGCCCTAAAACAAAAACTACTCAACCAAAGTGACTGTTCTTGGTATCGTTTTTCATTGGAAAAGACACCCTATCCGATGGACATAATAATTGTGTTACTTTATTTTGGGAAGTGCCTCGTTCCGTGTTTTTTTTTTTTGGCCACCCTGTTTAGTACATAAAAGCAAACTTGTCCAAGTGTTAGAGCAGTATTCATCACTACTAGTATTAAGTTGTCTTGCTGGTATATGGTTTATCTACTGCGCGTGATTTCCGAAAGTTTACTTAAAAAGTAATGCTTTATGATAAAGAAATGAGCGAAAAGGCAAGTTGCATTTGTTAACTCATTGGCATAGGGTTGAACACAGTTTTACACAAAATATCACCTTAAAAAAAAAAGTATACATAAGATCCTAATAACGAAACGAAAATATGACTTATAGGAGATCAACTAGGCGCGAAAGGACCACAAGAGAACAAATACAATGCAAATGTGTCCCTTAATGTAGTCATCCGTAAGGTATTTGTCAGCGACTCTTTGGAGTAGACCGCGGGCCGTCGGTCGAAATTCGTTCGTTTCGTGCCTCCCATATCTATCTTATTTTTAACATATGGTGTACATAAATATAATATGATAACATTCTGAAATGTCGTCAAGCTCAAGAGATGCACATCCTTCTAAAAAAAAATGGAAAAAACATGACCAAAATTATAACACTCTCTGGAAATGTTTCCAATCGCAGTGCATATTTCATTGGAACGTAACGCGATCCCGTAAGCAAGAGCCAATCAGATTGCTTGTTTTATTGTTGCGCCAAATGATATGATGTACGTAACATCTACATGCTCCAGACTCCCGCCGGGCCTCCAGGGCACAGGTCGGCTACGAAAGGAGGCACCAGGGAGGCATAACTCAAACGTCATCAGCATGAATATGGGAGGAAAGCCTGTTTTCTGTTTTATTTTCAACATTTGTGGTAAACTGAAGAAAGGACTACCTCCAAGATTCATGCTGATGGCGATTGCATTATGTCTCCCTGCCACCTTTCGTAGCCGACCAGTGCCACGGAGCTCAGGCGGCAATAGCCTGTTGCCGAAGTGCTAGCAGCGTATCGGTCAAATTCAAAAAGTATTTTCGGTCATTTTTCAAAGTGGTACTCATTCCTTATCTCTTTAGAATTAAAAATGAGCAAAGAAAATGGGATTCCAACGGGATCCCGTTGGAATCCCATTTTCTTTGCTCATTTTTAATCACATTCTGGTCAGTTTCTCTATATGTTTGAATTAATCTTTAGAATTAATTTATCTAAACGAATTAATTTACTGTGAGTTGAGATTCCATGTATCCAACAAAATCCAGATAAAGTTTGTGTCATCACATCGCATCAAAATACATGAATTTTTAGCACAACGTACGTACAAACAAGCAATCTGATTAGCTCTAGTTTATGGGACAGCCTTACGTTCTAATGAGACTGGGGTTGGATTATTTTTTTCAGAGAGGGTTGTACAAAAAAAAAAGAAGCTTGTTCAACTGTTTGTAAAATGTATCATCGTTTGAGCTTGACGACATTTAAATTCGTGTTCAGTGATTTATTCACTACCCCCATGCCAAACTCAGGTAGATCTCAGGGGCGAGGCATGCACGTCAATAAATAAGGCGATTTCCAAAGTTCGGACCGCGGTTTAAGACCGGCGCGGTTGAGGACCTGGCGCAGAGAGTTTTGGTTGTTCACTGCAGTCCGATTCCCCCAATGGAGCAAAGCGCGGTGTGCAGCATGTCCACAGTCTCCTACGTGAGCGGCAAGGATGGCCTCGAGCTCAGTGTGGGTGAAGTCCATAGCAAGACCAAGTGCGATGTACGTGTCGTGTGTCATTATGCGGCTGGGTATACTGCTAAATACCCAAAAGGGTACGCATTCACGTGTTGTCAACTCCCTGTATTTAACACATGCGGGAATTAAAAAAAACACATTACAGTTCAAGCAAAGAGAGACCTCTTGTTGAGTAAACGGTAGTCCCAGTGGCGTAGTGTGGTCGGACTGATTGGGGGGGGGGGGGGGGGCACGCAAATTATTGGGGGCACACCTTATGTATTTTTTTTTTTTTCAAAAAATGTTTGCGAATGCATTACGCTATTCAACAAACACAATTTTCCCGACCCAGCTCGAATTTTCCAGATAATAGTTTTGTAGAAAATTCACTTGCGTACGTGACAGACAGGCTACGAATTGTATGAAAAATTTATGGGCAGTATATAGTTATTCCGCTTATTCAAGCCATTAAAAGCACATAATATACACAAGATAGATCGATTGTGCATGCGTGGTTCATGCTGAAATTAATCGCGATCGCGCGCATAAAATTGGCTAGAAATCACCAGTTAGGTGACAGACAGAAATTTCTCGATATTGAATCAAATGCTTGGTTCGTTTTAAGTTTCTTCGCAATACATTTTCGCGGGAAATTTCACAGGCAGTTTGGTGACAGACGGCACATTATCTAGAAAACTAATATCTAGAAATCTATTATCTAGAAATCTGTTATCTAGAAATCTGTTATCTAGAAAATGTGCATGTGTGTGTCATCGGCTACTGGCTCAATGTTATGCAGTGTGCGCACACTGACTAGAAATCACCAGTTAGGTGGCAGACAGAAATATGTCTCGATATTGAATCAAATGCTTGCGGTTCGTTATAAGTTTCATCGCGACAAATTTCGGCGGGAAATTTCACAGGCAGGTTGGTGACAGACGGCGAATTATCTAGAAAATAATATCTATAAATCTATTATCTAGAAAATTGGCCTGTGTGTGTCATCGACTACTGGCTCAATGTTATGCAGTGCGCGCAAAATGGCGCAGTATATCACCCGCGGTCAAGCTTCACCACGCATGATGATCTTTAAAATGGGCAAACAAGTCACTGAAAGAGAAGGTGGGCTATCTTTAATAAAGCTACTCGACAGGTGGACCATTCTCATGGATCTAGCGTGTAAGAGTGGAAGGGGGGGGGGGGGGGGGATACATTTACCTAAAACGTCCAATCTGGACGATTGTGCGCGTATCTGAACCTGCAAGATTCCCTCAACGTGAAGGGGTACAATGTACAGTTAAACCCGTCTATAGCGACCACTGAAGGGACCGGTGAAAAGCGAGAAGTGGTCGCTATAGTCAATCAGGTGGTCGCATTAAACAGGTTGGCGGATATGCACATGTGTAATTAATTGGCATAATGTTCACGCACGAGTCCATAATTATTTTGATTTACTATTTGTTGCATGCATAACCACAATACAAAATACAAATTATATATATATTGGCATATAATAATAATACTTCAAATGGTATTAAATTTGTGCATTATCTTTTTAAGTTAAATTGAAATTGCACAATGTGTAAATTTGTCATTTATTTACTCATCATGATCGAACCAGCTACTCTTATATGCATGTGTTTAGTTTTGTATAGACTTCTGAATTCAAGATGCATTGTTTGGTCGTAACAAGCGCACATATTATCATTGCAAAGAGTGAGGAACACCCCGCCGTGTAAGTATAAATTATTTGTTAGATGTCACATTTGTTTTCCTTTTGTTTACAGTGAATCGGTAAGATGTATTTTAGGTTAAAGGGATAGCACAGTTTTGGTCAAACATAATTTTAGTAATTAAAATTATCAAATTATTATTATAAACTAACAGTTATTACGCGGAAAAGTACAGGGTCGTTTAAAAAAAGTGTTCTTAACACAAGAGGGCGCCTTCCATACACATTCAATTGTGACCATTTTTAATCAACAAAGTAAACATAATGTGAATGTAATGTTTTGTAATGATTATCCAACAGAGATCAGCAAAAACGTGTAGCACTGTTCAATATTTTGTTTGATTAATTATTGAATACAAATTGGTCCCCCACAATTATTCCGATCTGATATATTTTTTTCAGCTGATTCTATCATTGTGTGCTCTTTCAAATTGTGCACTCAGTTTTTCATGACCTCACAAACAATAATTTCTTGAAGTGCCATCTATAGCAAAATTGAACTTTCCCTTTAACCAGAAGTATATGGATTTGTTTTGTTTGAAATATAATAAAATTAAACTGTGTTCCTTACATGAAGTCATCCGTCAGGTATTTGTCAGCGATTCTTGAAAGACCAGCGCGGTAAAGGACCTGGCGCAGAGGCTTACGGATGTTTACTCCAGTCCGATTTCGCCACAGGTGCAAAGCGTGTTCTGCAGCATCACATGCCTCCACGTGAGCGGTGAAGATGGCCTCCAGCTCAGCCTTGGTGAAGTCCATCATAGCGAGACCAAGTGCGATGTACGTGTCGTGGGTCACTATGTTATTGGATACATTGATAAGCACCCGATATGGTACATCTTCCAGTGTTTCCAAAGCACTGTATGAATGAATCAGAAAATAAATTACAGTTCACAGTGGCGGATCTACGGGGGGTGGGGGGGGGGGGGGGGTTAGGGGGTTAACCCCCCCCCCCCCCCCCCTTGGGCTGCCAAGTGAAAATGTGATGTGCATAGAAAAACGTCATCATGTGTACCCACACAGTATCCGCATCGTCATTGGGTCAACCCCCCCCCCCCCCCCCCCCTTAGCAAAAAGCTAGATCCGCCCCTGGTTCAAGCAAAGAGAGACCCCTTAATAATAATTTAAACATGTTCAGTTCGGATTCGTGAGGGTGCCATAATGCGTACTCCTATTGCGTACCGTGCTGCATAATACACACTGGCTCAAGTAGAGATCTAGTAACTTTTTGGCAAGTGCAAAAAGGGATAAATGATTGAAAAGTTGCGTATTATTTTGTGTTATCTGATATTATTATTATTATTATTATTAGGCATTTAGTTACGCTATTCATAGTAAACTATATCACAGCGCTTACAATAATATGCAGTATAACAACAAATCATAAACAAAATATTGACAAACCAAAGAATACTAAATAATAGCGAATCAAGTAGGAAATAGGTACGTTTTTAGGAGTTTTTAAAAAAACATCCACTGATGGAGCAGCTTGTATACAGGAGGGGAGTTTAATCCACTCCTTAGCCGCTGCAACAGTGAATGTGCGATCTCCTGCCTTACTTCGAGCTACATGAAAAGTTAATCGAAATGGGTCTGCATTGGAGCGAAGGCTTGTACGTACAGATTGATACATCTGAAGCAGGGACACTCATTGAAATACTCTGGTGCCTGATCATGAAAGAATTTATATACAAATAAAAGAATCTTAAAAACTATCCACTGTTTAATAGGTAACCAATTAAGGGATTTAAGAAGTAACGACGGTCTAAACAAAAAATAATACGAGCAGCCCAGTTCTGCAAACTTTTAAGTCTCCTTATATATGTTTGAGGAACTTCTGTAAGCAGCCCATTACAATAATCCAACCGGGAAAGAACATGGCTGCGAATCACATGATGACATGCATCTTCAGATACATACTTTCTTATCTGTGATACATTTTTCAACTGAAATCGTACATATTTACAAAGCTGGTCTATTTGGTCAGACATGGACATGTTACAATAAAAAATTACAAAGTAATGTTTGAAAAAAACACGTTACATGCCGGACGTCGTTTGGCCGAGTAATGAAAGAAAATACAAAGCGATATTCGCTAACTCATTCCACTGGCTTTGCACTCAGTTATAACTTTCCAGTTGAAAACTAAAGGGAAATGCCAGTAGTGGGAAACGCCCCAAACGTAAAAAAATTAAATGTACGCTCTTAACCAATCATGTGAAAGAATATGTTTTTACTAATACGGGATGATACAAATTTGGCCTGGAAACCGCCTACTTATTAATATGTTTGGTAAATTATACAGCTATCTACTGTGCATTGATGTCTCGCCGATGGTTGTATGTTGATATATAGTGGTGAATTGTTTGTTTGTTTGTTTGTTTATTTCCGAAATCACAACAATAAATACAGCAATGAAGTGCAACGGGGGATGACCCAATTCAGCAGAATACAAAAAAAACCGCTGTTCTTCAAGTGTGATGTCATCTATGACGTCATAAAGACCTATTTTTAGAATTTTCAAATTTGAACTTCATTTTCAGAAAGAACATAATAAATAATGTCTAAATACTGAAAATCAATTGAATATGTTACGTATTGGCTGAGATATGCCCATCCGAATGATTTTTTCCCCAATAGGAAATCAGTGTTATAGTGCACTGGTTCATAACTGTATGAACCAGTGCACTGTAACACTGATTGCCCATTGAAGTAAAGTTAATTTGGATGGGCATATCTCAGCCAATACTTCAATGATTTTCGGTATTTAGACATTATTTTTTATGCTCTTTATGAAAATGAAGTTCAAATTTGAACATTAAAAAAAAGAAGATTTTATGACGTCATGGCTTCTGTACTCTATACACTCTCGTGCGATGCGTGTTAATCCTATGGCAAATGCGCACATGGTAATTCGCACGAGCGAATCGCTCGTACGAGCGTAGATTTGGAGAGGGTTACTAGATCCCTTGATATGCAGTGCGTGTCAACTACCTAGTTCAAAATGGCGGCTCGCGTTGCAGCTTCCATGAGCAAGATGATCATAAGGAGCAAACATATCACTGGAAAGGTGGGCTATACATAGAATGATCACCTCCAGGTAATATAAAAATGATGAACATCATCATTGTTTTTAAGCATTATTAATTCGTACCTGTAATTGTAGGTGAGATATTCTCCGCCGAGTCGCTTAAGTCCTGCGGCATTCAGCGCGGAGCGAAGGGGTTCACAAGTAGCCGTGTTTGATGTTTCTTTCAGTGCTCAAACATCTGCAGGATCATTTCCCTACGACGGGATGGATTGCTGTCACTGAAATATCTGCGCCACTCGTCTGAATTAAGACCAAGCTCAGAGCACAGTCTCAACGTGCAGATATGCTCATCGTAGTGGTAAACCGAGCCACGAAAGTGCGGTCTCATCTCCGTTGCAATCTTTCTCAGCGTGTCAGGTGGATTATCATCTGGAGACATGGGAATTGTGATGTGGGGGGGGGGGGGGGGGGGGGGGGGTTAAACACAAGTTATTTAGAACATTATATAACAATCAAAGACAAGCTCACTTTTTATCACAATCAAAGCAAGTAATACACAAGAATGACGAAAATGTAACAGGTAATTATAATTATACTATAATGCCTGTAAATGGGGAACTAAAGTCTGATGTCACATACTGTACTACCCAACCCATTTATTTACTAGGATAGTTACAAATAAAATAAGATGATACATGGCCATGAAACTTACAGAATGTCCAAATGGTTAGTCCTATGGTTGTGTTTCTGTAAGTTCACTCGATTAAACCGTACAGCGCAAATCCTGCAAAGTTTGTAGCCTGATTACGCGCTTCGATTGTTCAATAGTTATATACAATATGTATAATGAATTAAACTAATAATAAGAAAATTACTAGAAATATCAGTTTTAGGTATTCATTTCAATGTACCTTACTTTCTCTTGTTCCGTTTTTGCTTTTTCAAGTTGTGTAGATACTCTTCGTAAACTTTACGAGCTTGTTATGTTATACTTACTCATCAACCTTCAGACTTTTCATTATTAGTTGAGAGTTGTTGCTATTTAGTGGATCCTTCTGTTTCCAATATGTATTTTCCAATTGAGTTAATGATTATAATTGATATAGAAATAATTTGTTTTAATGTAATTGTTGTGATTGAATTTGATTTAATTGAATGTCACACATTACTGAGCATCGCCGTAAGAGCCACGTATTGCCATATGGAATGAGGAACGTGGCCATTCAATTGCTATTTCGTGTCAATTATACTGCAAGAGGCGTGATAATCATTAGCCTTTAGTCAAGGCTCTATATGGCTTGGATATTCTCTATGCGATCGCGAGCTCTCGAGCTCGGCATTTCGCGGTTAGTACACTGCCGCTGTAGAACCTGCCAGACAGCACGATGCCTATCGGATAGGCTAGATAATCATTGACAGTTACTATAGCATGGGCGTCGTTCAGGGGGGACGGGGGTCTGTCCTCATAGAAAGGGGGGGGGGGGTATCATGCGTGACCAAGGACTTGCCAAAAGCACCTAAACAAGTATTTGCGTGGTGCAAAATATACACCCTAAGTAAGTATGATTATCGGTAATTTGCTACCCTAAGTAAGTAATCATTTTTTGTAAACCCTAAGCAAGTTATAAATATTTTTGATACCTAAGCAAGTAATCAATTTTGTGTAAATCCCTAAGCAAGTATGACTATTTTTGATACCCTAAGCAAGTAATCAATTTTGTGTAAATCCCTAAGCAAGTTATGACTATGTTTGATACCCTAAGCAAGTAATCAATTTTTTGTAAACCCCTAAGACCCCGTTTACAGTGCAGGCCGGGCCGAGCCGGGCTCGGCCCGGCCTAAATTGCGGTACTCGGCCCCAATTTTGTGCGTTTACAGTGGCGGGGCTCGGCCTGGCAGTCCTTTCAATATTTTGTCGTAGTGGCGCTCTGCATGTAAACAAACGGTTATTTTTAGGGGGCGCCGGGGTCACAGTACAAAGGCGCGTTATTTGCAATGAATTGTTTTCCCAATTTGGTACCGCATTTGGCCCTGCGTGCGTTTACAGTGAGAAAAGGCCGGGCCGATCCGCGGCCGAGACAAGCTCCAGAGCGGGGCCAAATGCGCGGCCACTTTTGGTACCGCATTTGGCCTTTGAGCGTTTACAGTGAAAAAAGTTTTTTCACTGTAAACGGGGTCTTAGCAAGTTATAACTATTTTTGATACCCTAAGCACCTCAAAATGGTGACTAAAACTTGTTCTAGTGTTGAATGAACCCTAAGCAAGTAAGCTGAATTTTTGAGACCCTAAATGCGTAACTCATCAGCCTAAAAAAGATACCCTTTTTCCTGATTTTTGGTGATTTTGAGACCCTATTCAAGATACTCGAGTAACTTGCCTGATCGTAAAAAAACACCTTTTTTACTCGAATTCTTGGTCACGCATGTGCCCCCCTTTCTATGAGAACAGACCCCCCGGGGGCTGCACACTATGGGCTTCAATTATTAGTCCATCTGACCATTTGCACTGTATAATTATTCAGAATTTTTCGTTATGCCCATGGCCATGAGATGTAACTAGCTATTTAATAGCTAATATTTACATACATAATTGAACATCTTTAGCTCTGGATATTGAAAATCCAAAAGCTTCCGGGTGCTCCGCCCCCGGACATCCATTCAGGTTGTAATATTGGTATTCCCTGACTGATACCATTCAGGGTTCCATCAGTGTGCTTGCAATGTGCACTCTATTATCTGTGACAACTAAATCTCAACGGGTAACGGGGGCCCTGCCCTGCCCCATGGGCCTGGGCCCGGGCCTGGGCCTGGGCAGGGACTTTAAAGCTGATTTTCATTAGGGTCCTTCTATACAATAAAATAGACAACACATTGAATCACATTACCTATCAAAAATACAACTAAACACGGTCCCTATATACGCTGTCTACATAAACTATTCAAAACGTTAGGAAATGCAATGGGATGTAGGGAAAAACAATACAATGAATAGATTCAAACAATTTTTTAAAGCTGGTCTGACATGCAATATATTTGAATAGCTCCCTCTTAAGGTCATCAATTTTATTCTGGTTATCACTCTAGAACTGAAAATTGCTAGTCTACAACCAAGGCGCAACTATCATATTTTTATGTTAATAAAGTTTTAAAATGTGTATTTTGTCATTAATATAATATCATTCTCATTAATGGTATTATCTAAGTGATGTATAAAGTATCAATATTTTTGCTTCATTACTATTGCATAACCTTTAATAGAGATATGCATTCATTATGTTGACTATTCGACACAAAGAGACTAGATTGGAGACTATCAACTATGGTCATTTGATCTGGCTGGAGGTCATTCCCCACTGTGCTGAGGCCAAGGGTTAAGTGGCGTAAACCCCCAGTATATGACATATTTATTACTTTGAGTCCAGTACTCCTAAAATAATGACCACCAACCCCCCCCCCCCCCCCCCCCCCCTAGCTACCCTACCCCCACAATTTCACATAGTGCAGTCAGGCCATTAATTTAATACATTACTACAATGATATAATGGTATACCCAGAGAGGTGGGAAAGACCTCTCTGGTATGGGTAACAGTGAGTGAGAGAATTCCTCCTATTTATCATGGTGACCGATATGTGACTGCATTGTGAGTGCATACTTCTTAATTGGACATAGCTAACTGGCCTTGTTCTTCTATCAATCTAAGTCACTTTCCTATTTCAAATTTGCATTAATGCAATGTAATGTTCAGTAATGGTCGTATCTAATTAAATATTACCTTATTATTTCCCCCCCCTTTTTTGCAAAAAAAAATCCCCGAGTCTTAGAATGAGTATTCCTTATACATGCATTGGCCAGCTGATGGGAACAAGTATCATTTATAGAGTTATTACAGTTTTGCAAAGTAGTAGTCTGTCATTCTGTCATCTAAACGTCATTGTATATATAAGTTTTTTAGCGGGCGTCTTCAAAAGCAGAATAAGATAGAAAACTTGAGTTTAGTGTATGAACTCAGCACAGTAACCTTACTTTTGATTTACACTTATGATGTGTTTTAAACATTATGCCATGATGGTGTCTGGTTTAACTCCACATTTTATACCAGTGATATTTTAATTCACATGGTGATACAATGATTATTAAAATATACTTGGGTGTCATTGATGACTATTTATGAAAATGGCTGTGAGGAAAGAAGAAGAAAATAGAAGTATAGAATTAAGAGAAATGTTTATGTGTGGACACACCGTAATACTTAGAGTAATAGAGTACACCATCTGGAACATGCATGAAAGGAAGTGTGAACCCAACTATATTTTACGACTTGTCCACTCTAGCTTAGCCTATCCGATATGCGTCGGGCTTTCTAGCAAGTACTAATCGCGTTATGTGGACGGAACCACCGATGTCCGAACCCTATCCCAACGCCTATCATCACTCGTTTACTCAAACAGTTAAGTTTCTTTTATTTACTTTGTTCGCTGTGCGCTGTGCGTACAATTTCTACGAACTCCCTGCGAAGCTCTTTCATGAATATTTATGTGACATGGACCAAAATAGGCCAATGAGCGATGAGGCTGTAACGTCATTATGAACTCTATGCATGCATGCAGTGGCCAGAGTTACACACAGCATGCACAGTACAGTGCGCTTTGTACACGCGCTGTGCGCTGTCAGAGCCGTATTTGTGTGTATGTGTTTGTGTGTGTGTGTGTGTGTGTGTGTGTGTATACGTGTATGTGTCTGTGTATTGATCATGTGGACGTGTGCGTCGGTGTATATGAACCCACAACATGTGTAGAGGCATTGCTTCATATGCACGGGTACACATCATAGGGTACAGCTGCAAAGCGCCCGTTGTTTGAGTTGGCCAAAATCTGTTTATATACGGCTCTGTGGCCGTGTTCACCTGCAAGGCTTATGAATAATGCATGAAAATACACTCGTCACACATACAATAAACATATATGAATAATGATGAGTAAATGACTGATGATAGGCGGATGCGCTCCGCGCATCGGGTTCGAGAACACCGGTTTTCCGTCTCCATATTAAACGCGATTAGTACCTGCCAGAAAGCTCAGACGCCTATCGGATAGGCTAACTCTAGCTGAAATAAATCCTAGTGAGTGGTCAGGGGTTAGAGGGATCAAGGATATTTGTATTAGATTGGTACATGCAGTATGTTGTAGGGACCACATAGCGAAGATAATGGAAGGGTATTATCATTTAAAAAATACAACAACAATGAGATAGATGTGAAAGAACATTGGAAGAAAGAGCAGAAAATTATCATGGGAAGAAAATAAGGCAGGAAACAAAAACCAAAATAAGATACAGATTTGGAAAAAAAATTGTAAGTATTATACAGACAATAAGAATAGAATAGGCAGGAGAAGAGAACTATTCATTGGAAAACGGGAAATACAAGGAGAAACATCAAGAACATATAATCTGTACTATAATAAACAAATTGGTCGCTTGCGTTAAAAACAAAGGCTACAATACAAACAAGATTACAACAGTCCTGTTTTGTGGGATTTGTGCGTGGAAGCGAAGCGACCATCCCAGCAGCGTCCCCAGGATTTGGTTACCCTAACGTCAACTGACACGTAGCACACTTCGTGAGCACTCTGGCAAGAAGCCCTTAGAAGGGTGGGGAGTAGGGGTCCGCTGTAATTAGTACCTGCCGGGGGCCAAGCGGCAGAGCCCCCTACCCTCAGCCTTTTGGATTTAGCTGGTGATTATAATTAACGTGCACTTTGCAAGCACCCTGATGGAACTCTGAATGGAATCAGTCAAGGGATACACCCACATGTGGATCTCAATAGGGGTCAAGAGGGTGGGCCCCCAGAAGCTTTTGGATTTTCGATATCCAGAACTAAAGATGTTGTTCATATGCTCTAAAACAGGTAAAATAGTTAGCTACTAAATAGAAGTTATATAACGTTAGCTCAATTTTAGTAGGCATAGCAAGACATCATATATGCCTACATGGGACTGTGTCAGATGGCCTTAATGGGGCTCCACGGGCCGCAGCCTCCGGAAGATTTTGGATTTTGGCAGTTAAGCACTCTCCAGATGTGGTTTTATAAAAATGTTGAATCAGCTTTCAGATATTGATGAAGAGGGGGCAGTGTGCCCTCATTTTAATGTCATATATTATTATATATTTCTGAACCCCAACTATAGGTTTCCCGCTCAATTTCGCGATTCTGTCATTCAAATGGGAGCAAAATGGGAGCAAACGAATTCGCGCGATTTGCGATCGTCGTGTCAAAGCAGCATTCAAATTCGTAAATAGTCGTTTAAAATCACGTCGGAGCAAGTGAATTTGCGCAAATGGTCATTCAAATTGGCACGTAGTCTACGCTGGTGTCTATTCGGTCATTCAAAATCGTGAAATAGCACGACGCGTTAATTTGTATGCACAAAGTTGACATTTGGCTGCACATTCGCGAATTTGAGTGCCCATAAATGAACTCCTGTGTCTATTTACGAAAGCGTATGCGTATGCATGAATTTGCTTGCACTTATTTAGAATTTGGAAGACCGATATCAGGCCCGTAGCCAGGATTTTTCAAGGGGGGGGGGGGGGGGGGGGGGGTTCGTTATTTACAAATACGGGACCAAGACCAAACCAGAACGTGGCCGACACCAGGACCACTGTTTGAGAGTGAAATTGTTTTCGATTGAATTGAGAGTTCCAAAACGCTATTTGGTTGTCGTAGTTACGTGATGACAAATTTAAAAGGCACCCAAAGATATTCGATGCCGAGGCCGAGACCACGCCGGGTAAGATTGTTGACCATTGGTTTTAAAATCGACCGAGACCGGCAAAAGGTGGACCTTTCTGAATGTTGGGGTGGGGGTTGCATACGAGCATGGATACCAATAAATTACGCGGCAATGCGTGAATTTGAATGACCCTTAATATATTCGATTGAAAATTTGTTGTCAAATTGAGCGGGAAAACCTATATTTGAGGGTATAATTATACAGGCCATCCCCACCTCAAAAATTGGTGTGGGGGGGGGGGGGGAGGGCGAAATCCCCCCCCCCCCCCCCCCCCACTTCCCCCCGTGATCGACGCCCATGGTCAAGCGAACCCGAATCCTTTACCTCGTGGCTTGAAATGTCGTTTCGCATCGCTGTAAGATAACTCATCTAGCTTCACGGAGAAACCTGCGTCAGGTTCGGAGGTCTCACCTTCGGGTGGCGGAATGAGTGCGTCTTTTACCTGGCAAGCGACATCTCCTTGATCGGTGGTTTCTTTTAACTTATCAAGCCCTGTAGGAGTGGGGAGTTAAATTGCATGACTTAAATATATATTTTATCTAAATAGAAATCTAGAAAAGTCGATAAACTAGAAAAACATGATCTGGAGTAGTTTTTTAATTATGAACTTTGGATTAGCTGAATGGAGCAAAACCTAACAGCGCCATTTCGGTTTAGGTCTTAATATAGGAGGGATACCTTCTCGGTGGTATAATATTTCATAATTTCTCAAAATTTTGTGACAATAGTGCATTTCCGTGTTTTCGTACTCATTGTCGCTCTATCCGTTTGACCGAAGCATGTAGGATTGTACTATACAGCATGGATATTATCAACTGTGATATAAGGTCTATGTCAAACTATTTGCGTTTCATTGTTAAAGGGATAGTTGAGTGTTGGTATAGGGAGGCACTTCACAACATATTTGTTTGTGAGATAATGAAAAACTGACTGTCAAATTTGGAAGAACATTTTAATGACAGAATAAAACTTTATTTTAACAAAATCGGTTCAGAAACGGCTGAAGTATCCATTAACATATTTGTATTAAAAAATTCTTCACTAGGGGATATTTTGACTTTTTAAAAACAAAATAAAAATGCTTAAAGACTACTTTGAAAAGAATCTGAATAGGTTTTTAAAAAAGTGTTCATGATATCTCTATTGAATCATTATTTTAACAAAACATTAAATGTACAATTTTGTATAAAAATGGCTAAAACCAATTATTTTTTTAGAGAGCTGTAACGGCTCTTTTTGAATGATAACAGGGGTTTTACTTAGTCGTTTGTAATTGTGTATACTTTTCGAGCATGGTGAAGTTATAACTATTATTAATAATTTAATAATGACAACATTTTTGTACCATAATCGTGCGGGTTTTGGTTACTAAAGTTAAGTTTGACCAATATTTAACTATCCCTTAAAATGCTGTGTTTTATTGTCACAAAACCAGTAATGAATTGAGTATTTTTGTCTTCGTTTTAACAATCTCCTCTACCAATCATCTAAATGTTTAAAGTTTTAAAATATGTCTAATGTAACTTCCATGACCAGGAACTATTAAAAGCTTAAAAAAAAACTATTAAGTAAACCAGGAAACGAAGCAAAACCTCTCTCGGTGAGAACATTCACGTGTAAGTGGATAACATGAGACTCCACGTTGAGGCCGCAAAGCTGATATTCCTGGAAGTTGTTGTCCTTCATGACTTTCTGAAGTCCCTTTATTGCCTTGAGGCACTGTGAGGTCTTCGAAGTGTCCTCCTCAGTTATGTCGACCGCTGGTTGTTGGGCAACTTCTGCTTTGACCTGGACGCCCTGGGAGGCCTTTGAAGTGTCCTCCTCGGTTCTGTTGATCGCTGGTTGCAGGATACTTTCAGCTTGGTCCTGAATCTCCCGGTTTTGATGTTGAGCGTCGATTATTGTTTCTCAAGACAAGAATGAGGACAGAATCGAATTAAGCTTATTGCATTTTAAAGATGTGGTGTTGAAGGGTCTAGTAACATTGTCCAAATTCACAAATCTTACCTAGAGCTCTATCGGTTATATCATACCTTGTTGTTTTTGTTGTATATACAAGTGGAAACATGGGAAGGGTTTCGATTTTCCCATTTCCTTTCGTTAAAAAAGAATATTTACGATTGTGTTCGGATTTTTATTTATCCACTTTAAAGGGAGTGTCCGCCTTTTGCAAACTGAATTTCAAAAGTAAAACGGTTATTTTCGTCTATGAACTAAAATGTCAGTTAACAGCTTGCCTGAAAAAGAATAGGGCTTGAAATCTCTTTCTCGTGGAGTAATAGACATGCAAATAATAAAAGCGACGGACCGTCGTTTATTTTGCGGGTCTTTGCCCGTGCAAGATATCGCTCACGATAGCTGCCGGCGCATTGCGGCTGTGCGTGAAACGCGCACAGATTGTGATCGAACAACGGCGCAAGGGAATACTAAACAAAATACAGACTCGTAGAACTGACTTTGTAGTTGTTTATTCTCCATTATCGTGGTATATCTTTAAAACATGCCGTCAATCCAAATTACAGTGTTGTTCAATGCGGGTGATATATTCATCCTCATCCGTCTACTGGAAACTGTTCTGATGATTTTTAAAATGCGGACACTCCATTAAAAGTTATAACTGTGTATAATGTCAGTGTATGCGTTAGTGAATATCATCTTGCTTTTTCGCTCATTATTCCTGGCTATATAATATCAAATGAACGTGAAAATGAATTCATTACTCAGTGAACATATCATATCACAACACAACAGTACAAATTTAATCAATCATATATTACTCTTTGCAAAATTAATAGATCCCTTCAAGGGATAAACAAAGGCATAAAAAAGCAGTTCCGCATTAAACTGTAAAACCTCAATTATCAATTGAAATTTATTTAATAATCGATTGCAATGACATAAAAGAAAAGAATATTAAAAACACCAACAAACATGGCTTTGCCAATATAATCTATGACTTTTTGATAGCTTGGATGGCTTTTTTACGGCTACTTATTTACACAAAGTTAATGTTAAAGCAAATGTCGTATGAACAAACATGAAATAATAATAATTATTATAAAAATATTACACCAGAAAATAGATAAAGAAGTACATAAAACTAACAATATGCCCGGTAATGGATTATCTCTAATTGCCACCTACTAAATCATCAACGTAAGCATTCTTGTAGATTACGTCACAGTAACTATCGGACGCATGATAGCCGTAATCAAAGATTTCAGACGTCATAAAGCGATGTGAAAATAAAATTGAATTGAATATAAGAAGGTCCGAAATACCAAGCTTTTTACAGTAAAAGCAATAACTAAACTATATTATTAAAATAACTGAATATATTGTCTTACTGCAAGCATTTTCTTCCCCTGTGCGTGGCTCTTCGGGATCAACGACCGTCACTTCACCAGTCTTGGCATTCTTCTTCAGGTGGCCTCTTTCTGTTACAAGAAAGTAAAGGTAGTTCGGAGTCTTAAATGAGACGCACGGTATACCATCACGTGTACTTTGTTTGTATATGTACCATGTCCAAGAAGTACACATTTTGATATTACGTTGAACAAATTGAATACGTTTTATAATAGTATATTTCTATAACATGAACTCTGTCAACTTGAACGGAACTAACGAACAGAGAGTCTGAAACAAATATATTACCCAACTGTCTTGCTAATTTCTTCAAAGTACTAGCTTTCAACACTTTGGAAACGGTTCTTGTCTGATCGACGTTTGTATCTTGTACAGCCCTCCAATTGTACAGGACTTGGTACATCTGTCTAGCAGTGTTGCCATGGTGATCGCGGCGTATGAGGTTCATCTTGATGTATGACGTATTGAGTCGCAGAGAGACTGGCACGGCGTGTTCCACAGGAATTTCTTCCTGAAGATATTCCAGATGGATCTTTTCCAAGGTGGTTTCAACGACTTGACCCTGACCATCATGCGACCGGGTGACGTATGACGACGGGTCTTCGGGTGCTTCAAGAAGGGTTAAAGGGTTACATTTCATAAAGTGTTTCAAACTGTGATCTTTGAGACTTCAATCAAACTAATACAATTGCAATATTCTTTAAAATTAGGTGTTCTAGTTTCATAAAGGGTTTTAAAAGTTTTTATCACGTAAATACGACAACCAGAAAGCGTTTTGAAACTCTCAATTCAATCGAAAACAATTTCACTGTTCTATTGCCATAAACCAAGTAACAAAGTACGTGAGAAATGGTGAAGCACCACGTGACTTGGGATGCTTGGATCACTAGTTATCGATGGACCAGAGGAAAATTAATAGCAAGAAATCGTCCACAAAGTAACATGAACTTCCTTCTCACAGCAAGAGGAAAGTAATCGTTAAATTAATTTTTCCAAATAAGCTGTAATAAAATAACACTGTGAACACAGTACCTCTCTTGGCGAGCGAGTCTTGCCAGGCGTCCATACTGAGCAGGATGTCCTTCAGTTCTTGTCCGAGAACCAGGGCATCATCCGTCTCGCTACGCTGTATCCACGCCGACAGCATGGCAAAGGTCACCTCTGGGAAGGCATCCACGTTGCTTCTCAAGTTGTCCAGTTCGGTGGGTTCGAATCCAAGGGTGAGACCAAGTTTGGTGTAGTCGGACTTCCCGATGTTCTTACTTAGGCTCCACAGGTTTATTTCTGGTTACGAAACATTGGTGATACGGACAAACAAAATCAGCATCAACAACACCATTGCAAAACATGAATGCAATTAACCTTACAATTCTCTTTTCATAATTTGGTTATAACAATAAACATCCAACACCATTATCTCAAATCTTATTAAGAACCATTTCGTATCAAATTACCAACAGTTGTGGAAACCTTTTTTTAGGCATACATCAAATTGTATGTTTCCGTTTTAGTCCGATTGGCCCCGGGGATTGGCCCATTAATGAGTTGTATTTGTTTGACTTCATCGTATTCTTTATAGTGTTTTGGTTCAAAAGATGTTTTAAGCTCTTGTATGGGGCCATTGCTCGATTACATCATACATCTAGCGTGACTTCCGTCCTTACAAATGTTCCCTTACATGAAAGATGTAAGGATGTCCAAACAATGGTAGGAATACAATTTAAACAGAATACGAATTCCAAAATTAAAAGGGCCGAATCAAGTGTTTGATAATCATGATAATGTGTAGGTAATGGACTATTCATAATACCTGGATCGAGAAACAAATGGTCTGGTTCTTGAACATGTTTAGGGGGAGGAGGAGTTTCTTCATTGTACGTCTGAGGTCTGTGGGAAGAGAACAAACGGTATGTATTTAGAAAGAAAATATTTGTATCAAAGGTATTAGTGAATCTTGCATGTAAACACTGAAGAGTTTATGATGAAGGCCATGAACTGATAAAAACCCTTGTGGTATTTGTTTACTGCGTGTGTCCTTCAGCAACACATTTAATCCACAATAAATTACTGCCCTCTACCCAGGTGTATAAATAGGTACCATAGTCGGGTGTTAATAATTAGCCTTAGCGCCATCCTTAGTGACAGCTCAGGTAGTATGCTCCCCGGGGAGTTGAGGAAGTATGCAAT
Organism: Echinarachnius parma; assembly: GCA_037951105.1. Taxonomy (NCBI): domain Eukaryota; kingdom Metazoa; phylum Echinodermata; class Echinoidea; order Clypeasteroida; family Echinarachniidae; genus Echinarachnius; species Echinarachnius parma. Next base: position 92,231 of record JBAMJV010005523.1, read on the forward strand.
ATCATTTTGTGGGTTTAAAATGTACCTGATGACCGTAGGTAATAATAATTAAATACATTTTTAACTGCAGTATTTATAGTAGCTGCGCTATATGAATGTTCATATTAGTATTACTATTAGATACAGCTTCCTTTTTTATATTTTAAATGATACCTTAATTGTTGTATATGTACATGTACATGTTCAAAGTTATGATAAAATATCCAGTGTGCATCATATTTCCATTGTTTTTTTGGCCGGTTTTAACGCAATTATATAAATCGAATTGTTTGTGTATTGGATTTTTTCAAATAATCTAATAACATTGTCAAAACCCTCACTTGCAACTGTAGCAATTATCACATGCATCATTACTTGTATTCGTATTACGAATAGAGGCATCGACCACCTTTCCGTTTTCCACTTCTCTTCCGTTATGAAGATATGTATGATTGTTGTGTACAAACTTGTGTATAAGTATTACTGTGTACAAAGTCAGTGCAATGAGCTGGCGGATATTATATTGCATTTTTGCTCATTCCTCGGTCGTACAACATTCATTTAGAATGCAAATTTTCACATAATCACTTATAATAATAATAGTAATGTTTCGATTTATATAGCGCCTAATATGATTGATAATCATCTCTAAGCGCTTTACAATGATAATATTACCCCCGGTCATAGAATACAATGCAAACCAGCACAAATTGTGTGCACCATCTCCACTCCCTGGGGAGCATTCCTTCCAAGCGCTCATGGGCTCAAGAAGATCGTTCCCATAAGGCTTTCACCTCCTACCGGGTCCCCATTTATACACCTAGGTAGAGAGCAGCAATTATGGATACATTTTCTTGCTGAAGGACAAAGGCAGTGGGCAGGGTTCGAACTCGGGATCTCATGATCGGAAAGCGCTCATTTTAGACATATTAGATTAAAAATATACCTTGTTTCAAGGATTGGCCATTTGTTTACACATGTCAGAACGTTACTATATCCCTTTAATAATCCATCGTGAAAAAAAGTGTAAATGTTCGTCTTTATCAAGCACATTGTATACAGAGTGGTAGGTGCAGCACACTTAAGCTGATGAACACATTACTTGTCAATCGTCGATATTAATATTAAAATAGAAATGTTACGATATTAACCGGTCATTAGATGTATTATGTTAATTCTGTTTTTTGTGACATAAAATGCACACCTTAGGGTGTTTCCCTTAACATGAAAATCGTGTTTAACATCTTTTCAATCACTGCAAATCTATCCTAAAATACACGTTAGTGTTTAGTGAAACACCCTGCTAGTTACTGTTGCCACAAAAAAGCTTGTGGTAATGTTCAAAAGAATTGTACAATAATTGACAGTTTCATGATAATTATACATGAATTTCCTTTTGCCAAGTAATGAGCAAAATACTGTATAGTGTTCGTTGCTGGCATATTGTACTGATCTAAGATGATTATATTAAATCGTACGGGCTCTCGATGATTTTGAACTCCACTCGACCGACAAGAACAGCGCTGACAGCCTTGAAAAAGACGTGTAGCAGAAGATCCCCCGATGACGTCATGGCGGCATTAACGCGACTGACAGGCGAGCTGAAGCGTTTGATCTGCAACCCCTTGACGACCTCGTAATCTTCTCCAAGCAGGGAAACTTCTAATTCACTCTTTAGATCCCGCTTGACGTAGATGACAAGAATCGATCGTTCTGGTCCTGTGGAATAGGGAATAGGTATGTATACGTATTGTATAGTGTAAATTCAAACCTGTAAATAAAAAAAAAACATTGTTCAAGGATAGCAATACAAATAATAATGATCATAATAAGTACACATTAAATTTGTCACCTTGATTACCAAATTACGTAATACGTATTCCCTGACATGTATCTTCATCAAGTATTTATTAGCAATATCACTAACAATTTCACAATCAGATGGCTCTTATCACGAATATCAGTTTGAATGTTTATTTAGAAAAATCAATTTCTTCACAGCGCAGTTGCCGAGTAATACAAAATATCAAAATATGGGACAAATTCAAGCAGAATTGACCGTGATATCGGGATCCAAACATGATGGAAACATAATCGCAAATTATAAAATCGATAAAAACTGCAAACGTTCACTGCTCATTGTCATGTGATTACGTATTGATGTTAGGTTGGCAATAATGATGCATGGCGTCATATCTAAACCGAACACAAAAAGTAACTACCCCCCTAAGCAAATGCTTATTATTGCATACCTTGTACTTATCTCAAGCTATTATTTTTGCCAATATATTTGTACAGTTGTTATAAACATTTCGTGTGAAAATCAGAGATATCCATCACTTCATGGCTGAATGAGCGCAGGTTAAAGACAAAATGACCTACTTTCAGAAGTCGCAAGAACTTACGTATGCCTGTACATTGTTGTAAAACAGCATTAAAGTGATTCGTGTAAAGTGTCAGATATTGCACAAAATGACATTTGAGTTTGAAAGAAAACGTCCACTTTTTACATAGTGAAAAAAACGAATATTGAGTTGATATTTTATCACCGAACACTGATGGCCTGCCGTAGATTTGTTGCAGTAATAATCGTCCGTTTGACGAATTCCGAACACGTGTTTATACAGACGGTACAGAATTTGCGGGCGCTCAGGGGTCGTTGCCGTCGTGCTGCCGAAGGCTTCGGCTACTCCGCAGCCCAGATTTCGTTATCGCGTGGCGCGCCACCGGCCGCGGCCGGGCATGTTCAACTACGAAAGTTGTACGTTTATCCAAAAGCGTTGGCTAACGCTTTTGAAATAATGATTTTTAATGATAATTATTTTACTATAAGCTAAACAACACGGCAGAAGAGAACTGAGGAAGCTCCAAGTAATTTTCGTGGAGTTAAACACTTTACATGGATGTCTTTAATGGCTGAATGCATTTATTATGGCTTATGAAACAATACTGATTGATAGTCCATCCATTTTAATTTTTTAATGACACTCTTAGTTAAATGCATAAGTTGCAATTGTAAAACAGTTCAACTAAACATTTCTCAATACTCAATAAACTGCAATAAAAATATCAATTTTGCGAATTTTGAAATATCACTAAAATATTCTGGCGAAATTATGAAATTATGAGCTGTTGTTTAAGGGGGTAGTTACTTTTTGTGTTCGGTTTATAACTCATTATTCAATCAGGAACACATACCTTTATATGCCCATGGATTTCCGAAAATATTATCAGTTAAAAAGGGGAAAATTTTAATGTTTTACGCCCACGGATGCAAATATTTCTGATCGAGAAGAGCTAGAAACTGTTTTTAATCTATCATAACAAGTATTGAGAAGAGATTCCAATAAAACAAATTCGATTTTGTTTTTCTTTTGTGCGCTACACGCGGTAATTTGTTCCCTTTGACGCGCGTGTACGCGTCCGTCGCTGTCCGTACGACCTTGGATGCAAAATCTTTTTGTTTAGCCCTTGACCTAAATTTTTCCAAATACAAAATTTAGCTGAAGAAAGATATGGCCAATTAACTGATATTTTTACAATGACGAAGAAGTATTTTCCTACTATTATAGTAAACAAATAAAATCAAGAGCGTATTCAGATAATGAGTTGAATGATTTGTAGAAAGGACTTGGGACTAATTCGAAACATTTAAATACAACTAAACACAATTAATACGTAACAATAATGGGTAATCTTACCCGAAATACATTTCTTTATGATGATGTCTGCTGGAACCCTAACGACATTTGTCTGATAAGATGCACCCGTCTTCTTCAGGACTTCTACACTTCCGCTCTGCTTGTGAACTAGGATCGAGCCACCCTCGAGAGGAATTATGTCAATTAAGGGATCACTGATGGCGATCTCGACGTCCTCTTCATAGCGATACGTATCTGCGCTCATCGCGCTCATCACGGAGTCTTCTTCGAGAAGGAGCCTTGCGACGCCATCGTCCCCGACATCGGTTGCGACAAGGTACGATTTCTTCTCGAGCGCAACGGACCGCGTCACGTTGCCCGACGCGTCGTACACACGCAAGTAGTCGTTAACGAGGCAGACGAGGTAACCATTCGGAAGCGGTGCTGCACTGATGATCTTGATCCCCGATGGTTTTATGATTACGTTTTTTTCGCCCTTCACTTCTTCGGTTTTTCCGAGTGACAGATTCGCTAGTCTATAACAGTACTCGCGGTTTATTCTGGCGTAGTCCTGCAGAAGGAAGCGTCCATCTGATGAAGCGCAAACAAGTGACCACTCGCCGCCTCGGTCGACGTGTACCGGGTCGCTCACTTCGATGTCCTTTATCGATATTCGATTCATAGTTCGGGGTTTTCGGATGACGATATCGGTAGTAATGTTAACATGAAACTTATAGTTGTAGTGACTCCATTTAACCACGTTAATCACGCAGGTTCACATGGTCTATTAGGGTTAGAGGTATTTATTTAACAATAACGTACATTTGGTTAAGCGGCTGACCTTCGTTGACAATTATCTGCAGTTGTTTCGAAAATATATGTTATTGCTGAAATATAGTCCGTAAGAAACGTCGCAATCACAGTGTGTTAGAGCTTATAAAATCGAACACTCTGGCTTTAAAGGTGAATTTATATTGATGACTTAATATATCAAATTATATGTTTAGTAAATGGCGTAAACATAATCATAAACGCATCACCGTATCGTCCAAACATTGGTAAATGGGCTAAGTACAATTCCACACACGATGTGATGCTGATGCAGAGTATTGCATTTAATTCCGCATTTGTCGCTTCGTAGGATAAAGCACACTGCGGGGGTAGTCATGTAATGCACACACTAGAAATGAATAATGGTAGCGGGGAACCTATTGGGGTTTGACAAGCGGAAACGTCAATCGTCCCCCACCGACCCCTTTTAGGACCCCCTCACTCCATTATATGCAGGAAATTTAGTAAATGCGAAATATAACACCATTATGTTGGGCATATGCCCCCCCCCCCCCCTAAATAAATGTCACCCCTTTTCTGATATAAACATTCCAGACAGAGCAAAATTATCAGAATCAATTACAACTCATTCCATGTCTGTTAAATCTGGGATAAAAGTCAACGACCACGATTATTATACCAAGGACTTAATTTGTTGATAAGTCAGGTTTCAACAAACGGCTTTTGGTCAAATAAACTTTGTTTTGCATTGAGGAATATCATGTGTTCTTTCAATTTTTACAAATAATATCCATTAACCTCGCGAACGGTTTGAAGCGCCCCCTAAGTGTATAAAAACGTATTTTAGTTAAATGTATTCGAGACACAGGTAAATATTACATTGTTTTCATTCAAATGTACTAGCACGTGACCAAAATCCATTATACTATTCAGATGCATTGCGTACCCCGCCAACTTGTCCTTATCAAACGAAGCAGATTTATTAGTTGCAAAGTTGATTGTCAGACGCTGAAATAATCAATGCGGTTGGTTTCAAACTATTACATAGGGAACGGCCCTCTTTCAATCAAACACAGCGCCATAGGCAAAATAGAAACCCCTTTCAGTCGACACAATAAACGTGTAATAGAAAGGCGTCCATGACAACCACAACATACTCATTGTCAACAACACCTTTTAATGGATATAATTTATATGTATCCCCTACTGCGTGGTTAAAGGGAACATCGCCAAATCACTTTAGATGTACGCTTTAATATACTTATCGTTGCTAATTATAAATTATTTTTTTCAGACTTTGAAATCTACTTTACAGGGTTCTAGTAAGTTAATGACACGTGCAAAAAGTGACAAGGGTTGTTACAATGTGTATGGTTGTGGTCTGACATGTCCACTTAGTAATGTGTGAACATTTTGTGTTAAATGGATATTATATGTCCAAGTAATGAGCGAAATGCAAAGTTACATTATATGCACTAACTTATTACAATGACTTTATGGATATATTTATGGATATTTTCAGCCGTCTCTGAACCAATATTGATCAATTAAAGTTTATCTTGTCATTATAATTGTATGTTTTACTCAATTTTAATCCAAGTTTTTCATTATCTCACAAACAAATATTATTTCGTGCAGCGCCCTCTATACCAACACTTAACTACCCTTTAAGCAGATCCCGTCACGTTTAGTGATTGTTCACAAACGTATTAATCTGAAGATGTTCGTTCCCGTGTTGATAAGTTCAGAATTGTAAGAACAAACTGTGCAGGGAGAACCGATTTTTAAACACCGACATTCATAAATAAAGTTTGTTTACCTATTATTGGTTCCCGGTCGTTATGATGAGTGTAATCAACAACAATAGTTGAATTGAATGGGCGAATTGATGATATGCTTACAAACCAGTCCGTGAAACGTCATTACAAAAATGAATTGTTCTTATGAAACAGGATCGATCGATGCAAGTTCACTCCGATCAAACTGTATTCAAAAGGGATAACCCCGCTCTATGCCCTAAAGAGAGCTTGCTTTTGATTCGTGATGACTTTTTTTTAACAAAGAGTAAATAGGCAGGTGGTGCAATATCATGCTATGAATATGGCCATTCTTAAGGGGATCTAGTCATTTTGTTGACATATGCACAAACTACCAAACTGTTACACAAAAAAAACGGTTATTATCCAATGATGCTTGAATGGTAATAAAACGAATATAAACGGTTAAGTTACAGGGCTGTTTTCATAATAAATAACAAACAGCCGTTAAAACAAGAGGGCGCCCTCCAGACACGTCAAGTTTCAACAACAAAATTATCAAACAAGTGAATGTGATGTTTGGTCGAAATAATTATTCTATAGAAAGATCATCAAAAGATAATTTAGGACCATTTTGGTATTATTTCACAAAATGTGTGGGTTAAACAAAAATAATCTTAAATTATTACATACAAATTTAACACAAACAATTATTCCGATCAAATATATTTATAAATATTTCAGCTGCTTCTAAACCGATTTAGATCAAACAAAGATGATTCTGGTTTTATAATTGTAAATTCTTGCACATTTTACACTTAGTTTTTCATTACCTCACAAATAAAAATGTCTCAATCGACTAAACCTAAACTAAACTATCCCTTTAATCTGTATATTAGGTACTCACACAGTCATGACAGTATATCTCATTTTGAGTAGGCAAGGGGCCAACGGGGATCGAGATATACCCAATATCAGGTATTAGACGGGTAAGTGGGCAAATTGGGGAACAGTTCTTTATTGGAATATATTTGTTTATTAACTTCTCTTTCCCACTGGGAAGGGGGTGAGAGGGCTTGGAATCCCCACACGGGGTAGAACTCCGCCCCCACCCCCTTCCTCCGCCTCCTTAGCTATACACTTCAATTTGGAATTGTACTGCTAGAAACTATAATCAGCAACACTTAAACAAAGAACGGGGTGAACCAAATCGAATCGAGCAAATGTAGACAATCATAATTGATTATATATGTGTCAATTTCCATTACATTTTCGATTTCCAATAAAAGCAAACATATTAAATACACTCATAAACATGGTTAATACAACAAATAAAAGCACTTCTACAGAGTAGCCCAAATGAAACGGAATGGCTTACTTCCCATACAAAGGGGGCGGGGAGACAGAATTAACTAGATGAATAATCCTTTACCTGATTACTTAGGAAAGCTAGAATTCCGAGTAAGTTTTTAGGATTTGGACAATGTTACTACATCATTCGATTAATAGCATTGCAAGCAGTCTATACTGTATGCAGTGTTCGAATAGTCTAATAAGGATTTTGTGTTTTCACTTCCTAGTATAACTATTTTCTACAGGCCAATGAAGAACTGAAATACTTATTAATTCAGATTCTTTACCGGCAAAATGTAATAATTTCGTAAAGATTGGAATTTCTCGAATTTTACGGGATTATGTTTTTCATATATTAAAGGGATAGTTGAGTTTTGGTATAGAGAGTACAGTTTTGATCAACCTGCATTTTAGTAACCAAAACCTGCACCATACCATTACAAACTAATACTTATAACTCCAACATGCTCGAAAGAAATACTTACACAGGACTAAGTAAAAAGCCTATTATCTTTTTAAAAGAGCCTTTTAAACTCAAGTGGGAGCTCTCTAAAAACTCATTGGTTTCAAACATGTTTAATACAAACAATTTGCATGTGATGTTTTGTTAAAATAATGATTAAATATCATCAAAAATTATTTTGAAAACCTCTTATATAATTTTGTTCAACGGCTGGTTCGAAATGATTGAATTATTGTGAGGCCCGACAATAATTACGAATGGTTATATATTAATATATCTATGGATATTTTCAGCCGTCTCTGAACCAATATTGATCAATTAAAGTTTATCCTGTCATTAAAATTGTAATCTGAGTTTTTCATTACCTCACAAACAAAATTTATTTCGTGCAGCGCCCTCTATAACAAAGAGTAAATAGGCAGGTGGTGCAATATCATGCTATGAATGTGGCCATTCTTAAGGGGATCTAGTCATTTTGTTGACATATGCACAAACTACCAAACTGTTACACGGTTAAGTTACAGGGCTGTTTTCATAATAAATAAAAACAGCCGTTAAAACAAGAGGGCACCCTCCAGACACGTCAAGTTTCAACAACAAAATTATCAAAAAAGTGAATGTGATGTTTGGTCGAAATAATTATTCTATAGAAAGATCATCAAAAAATAATTTAGGACCATTTTGGTATTATTTCACAAAATGTGTGGGTTAAACAAAAATAATGTTAAATTATTAGATAGAAATTTAACACAAACAATTATTCCGATCAAATATATTTATAAATATTTCAGCTGCTTCTAAACCGATTTAGATCAAACAAAGATGATTCTGGTTTTATAATTGTAAATTCTTGCAAATTTTACACTTAGTTTTTCATTACCTCACAATAAAAATGTCTCAATCGACTAAACCTTAACTAAACTATCCCTTTAATCTGTATAAAGTACTCACACAGTCATGACAGTATATCTCATTTTGAGTAGGCAAGGGGCCAACGGGGATCGAGATATACCCAAGATCAGGTCTTAGACGGGTAAGTGGGCAAAGTGGGGAACAGTTCCTTATTGGAATATCAATATTTGTTTATTCACTTCTCTTTCCCACTGGGAAGGGGGTGAGAGGGCTTGGAATCCCCACACGAGGTAGAACTCCGCCCCCACCCCCTTCCTCCGCCTCCTTAGCTATACACTTCAATTTGGAATTGTACTGCTAGAAACTATAATCAGCAACACTTAAACAAAGAACGGGGTGAACCAAATCGAATCGAGCAAATGTAGACAATCATAATTTATTATATATGTGTCAATTTCGATTTCAATTTCCATTACATTTTCGTTTTACAAAAAAAACACAAAAAAACATATCAAATACAATCATAAACATGGTTAATACAACACATAAAAGCCCTTCTACAGAGCAGCCCAAATTAAACGGAATGGCATACTTCCCACATAAAGGGGACGGGAAGACAGGATTAACTAGATGGATAATCATTTGTCTGTTTACTTAGGAAAGTTATCCCATGCAGAATCATTAGTTTTGATTAAACAGTTTCCGTTCTAGGTCTGATCTTGTGACCCCATGTCAGGTTTCAAATTTGCCATATTTCAACATAAATCAGCCTGTTATTTGGCATCTTGGAGTAAACCAGGAAAGCAGTGTTTTTTAATGAAACTTGTACACATCATTCAGACATATCTTACAATGATTTGGGTATAGGATTAAATTCTCAAATGTCTTTTTCAGCAATATCTAACTGTCAGATCTTGATACTGAAATTACCAAGTCTGATTTGATAGATGTGGTTCTGTTATAAATATTAGATTACTATGCAAAGAAATAAGGCACGACATGCGGAAGATATAATTTAATATATTTTGTTTTTATTAACATGAAAATTGAAACCATCATTGGTTTGAAATAAACACATATCTAAGCAAAACATAATTTAACTGGCGCCATTATCACAAAATAATAAGAGATAAGTTCAGTTATCATTATTATTTATATTAAGGGGATACATTAATGGGTGGATAGCACCTTAAAGTTCAGTTGCTGTTGACACCAATCCTCGCGAAGACCAGAGGGTGAAGTATTCGCGAAAGATTCAAGTTGAGGTTGCAGACCCAGTCTGCGTAGAAAAACATGACGGTATGGGCGTCGGCTGAAGTGCTTGCGAGAGTTCATCGCGTCGAAGTTGCAGACCCAGTCTGCAATGATGTGAAGCGCGCGGTGGTTGAATTCCCCATGACGGGCGTCGTGGAGGACGATCGACTGCACCGCGATGCTGTGGACATCTAGGCCCGTAGTCGAGATGACTGGAGTTGCGGAGTCGTGCCGGAGCCGGTTCGAAGACCCAGTGGTGCCAACGCGGAGCCGGATGGAAGCCGGTATGACGGTTGGATCATCGGAGCTCGGGTCGGTTGAACAGCGGATTGGAGATCTCCGTTGTAGCTTGGCGTGACATAGCCCGGAGTTAGAGATACTCGGTGGAGTTGAAGATGCTCGTTAGAGCCGAAGATAGAGTTGACGATAGTCGTAGAGCCGAAGTTAGAGTTGAAGATGCTCGTAGAGCTGCTCGTTAGTCGTAGAGCTGCTCGTTAGAGTTGAAGATGCTCGTAGAGCCGAAGTTAGAGTTACTGATGCTCGTAGAGTTGACGATATTCGTAGAGACCTCATTGAAGCTTGAAGTTAGACATTAGTAGAGCCCAGCTGGTTCAGATTTTTGGTGACAGATACCGATGAAGAGGTATGGTGACGGCAAGGTGGAGGAGGCTTTACCCAGCATCATGGTGGTTGGATTGCTGGGTGCTTTCCGGCATAAAATTAACTAATACTCTAGCCCAACATCAGGCTGGTATCTGGTGTATCACCTGCTCAAATTCACGACCTTCCATACTCAGTGACTGATGCTATCTGTGTCACTTGACTATTCTCTCACATCCACTATAACTTACAGTACCCAAATCCAACGCACATGAACAAAAGAATGTTCCCGCCCAAAATCATAGTAAATGCAACTTACTGGAGGTGACCCACTCACACAAAACTAGTCGATACCAGTTCCCTTCTTATTTACTACCCTGGATAGGTACTAGGCATTACATACCAAAACTATTCAACCATCTCTTTGAATGAACAACTTTCACAATTGTCCTATCTAAACTTCACTCACGTGTACAATAAACATTCAGCTTCTGTACACACTATTTCTATACAATTCTCACTTTGCATGAACACACTCCCTATTATTAAATCAGGGATATCTCTGGTTCCATCTCAAGCTAAACCATATACAATAACCCTTAACAATGAGCTTGTGTGCACACTAAATATACACAAATCCGGGGCCTTATAGCCTAAAACACATGCTCACACATTAAATAAAAAGAAGCAGTCACACATGACTGAATTTATGGTCAAGTGTGGATGCCCAAATCTCTTAAAACGAAGTCACTCTGTGACAATATCCCCCACCTTCAAGAAATTTCTATAATTTCAAAAAAAAGTAAACTGGGGTAATTTGTCCCAAAACAACAACCTACAAAAATAAAGGTTCAACATAAAAAATAAAATTGTACTTTCAATTCGTCTTGCAGTCCTTCGGACAGTACATGTCTCTCCCTATATATCTTCAAGAAAATTATAGACAGTCAAAACATTACTTTCTTCGTTTCCAAATTTGTACTTGTTTTTTTTTTTTCAAAACCAAAACAAAATGTAAAAACAAATTGAATCAACCTGCAAAACAAAAGAGAAAAATAAACTAATCCGTAGTCAATTATATTCCAAGAGTCGGCAATCATGTCAATCGCAATAAATTTATATCTGAAAGAGAAATAACTGAATCCGTTATTAATCATCAGCTCCATTCCCAAATTCAGAAAAATCTGTCAATCATATAAAGAAACATATATGAAAAGGAAAATACAAAATTTGTTGTCAGTTCTATCCAATAGTCAGCTGGCATCCTGTAAATCATATAACAAACATAATATGGAAAAGGGAAATACAAATTCCATTGTCAGTTCCGTTCCAATGTCAGAAAATCTATGAAACCTGCAATCAAAAATCAAAGTTAGTGTTTAATTAATAGATTTCACCTTTCCTTAACCCTTCTGCCCCACCTCACAAGAAATGTCTTTAAGTCATCACTTCTGTGACACTTCCAAAAGTCACATCTGAGCAGGAGGAGAAAGATCCAAAAGCGCCACATGCCTCTAGAGCTAACGAGGTCACATCCTTCATGACCAGAAGTGGTCACATGCACTCCCAAGTGCACCAAGATCAACGTGCCCACAACAAAGGAGAGGCAATCCTCCCATACATCACCTCTCACTTCATCTGAGAACACAACGATGTCAGGATTCACTTCACCAACATCACTCTCACTACCATCTTCAACACATCCTGTGAAGCTGATATCCGTCTTGTCAGCATCCTGATCACCACAGAAACTTCTTTCGCTGACCTGACAAACATCCTGTGTAACATACACACCAACTGATCGAGACAACTCCCTAGACATCACATCAGACTCATCTGCATTAGACCTGGTCTGAATCGTCCGTGTAGACTGAAATTCCACACCATCCTCGGAAGCATCTATCGATCCAGCTAGTTCTGACTTCATCCAAGAAGTTGAACCATCACCTGTAGAAGATAACCCTACAGAAACTTGTGAAGACACCTCTTCACAACCAGAAACTTGTGAAGACAATTCTTCATAACAAAAAACTTGTGAAGACAGCTCTTCACAACCTGAAATTTGTGAAGACAACTCTTCACATTCTGAATCTTGTGAAGACAATTCTTCACATCCAGAAACTTGTGAAGACAACTCTTCACATTCAGAAACTTGTGAAGACAACTCTTCACACTCTACCACAGACTCACTCGCAATGATCTTGGTAGAACCCAGTGTAGACTGCACTTCCACACCTTCAGACGGAGACCTAATCTCCTGAATACTTCCCTGGGAAGATTCCAAAAATCCTTCAAAACAAGAACTGCAACATGATTCCAACGAATCAAAATATGCCGCTTCCACCTGCGTCACATGAAGGGGAAACACATCACACCCATTTAGAGATTCCAAAATTCCATTAGAACTCTCACCCGATTCCAATGAATCAAAATCTGCCGCTTCCACATGCGACACATCAAGGGGACACACATCACACCCATCTTGAGTTTCCGCTGCTCCCTGGGAAGATGCTAGCGAACCAACCTCTCGATGCACTGGAAATACATCATCAGCTGACACAACATCATACAGTGGTTTGGGTACCTGTTGGGGCGGCCTGGAAATTACCTGCCTCGTCTGATCCCTTACGTCCACTGCAGTTGCTCGATGATAATCAGGCTTCCAGTTCACATCTGGGTCGTCTGGTCCCCGGACATCAGTCACATTACCAATAATAAGATCATACACAGGGGAAAGCATACAAAGAGCATCAATCTTACCCTTGAAGAAAGGAGTATCAATCTCGATGCTTGCCACTGCAAAGACCTTGGCTGTCCCGTCTACAAGCACGCAAGTCCGCTGCTCTCCAGTAAACTGTTCATCTCGTACAAGGTCACGCCTCACCGCCACAATTGAACATCCAGTGTTCCGTAGCACCTGCACAAGTCTCCCACTAACCATCCCATTGCAGACTGGCAACACGTCTCGACGCACATCACATGCCTCTGCGGAAAGTACTGGAAGACTATCTCCCGATGCTAACTTAACTGCCGTTCCAATATTAGTGAGGTTCTCCTCTACAAGCGGTGACACCTGGACAACTCGACAGAGCCCCTCCTGATGAGCTTCCTCCCGTGGGTCTGGAGGGTCGGCTGTACCTGAAACCGGTTCAGCCTTTGGTGCAACATTTGCATCCCTACCCTGGGTAAGACTTGTGCCCATCTCACTTTGACTCTGCTTGCCCGAACACTGCCATGAGAGATGACCTTCGCTATTACAAAGAAAACATGTTACTGACTTTTTAGACTGGTTATGTTTTTGACTTGCATCTTGTTTAGTTACGTTAGTATCTTTCTTATTACTGAACTGCTGGGCTCCATTTATTTCATTTTCTCTCCTAAGTTCCTCTAACTTTTTTCTTTGGGCAACTAAATTAATTTCAAACCTTATTTGCTCAAATTGCTCTGCTCTTTCACATCTCTCCTCTTCCAAACATTCATCCACGTATGCCTTTAAATCTAACCCACTCAAACCAAACTTCTCTGCTTGTGCAATGTACCTGTCTCTCTCCATACTGAAGGATACACCAGAAAACAAAATTTCGCACTTACCGCGCTGCACCTAACTATGCCGCGGTGTGCTCTTACCGGCCCCTGCAGAACTTGGAACACCAAGCTGGGTAAAGCCTCTGTGCCTTGATCTGCGCCAGTCAACCATCTAGTGAACCTTAAATACTTAGAACAAAGAAGAACAATGTAACATTAATACACACAAATAATAGTTTGTTTAAGAAGCCATATATATCTTGTCATAGTAATCACTTTATAGTTTAACCCGATCTATCAGAAAGAAGGAGTCCCTTCGTGGTCGCCAATTGTCAGATCTTGATACTGAAATTACCAAGTCTGATTTGATAGATGTGGTTCTGTTATAAATATTAGATTACTATGCAAAGAAATAAGGCACGACATGCGGAAGATATAATTTAATATATTTTGTTTTTATTAACATGAAAATTGAAACCATCATTGGTTTGAAATAAACACATATCTAAGCAAAACATAATTTAACTGGCGCCATTATCACAAAATAATAAGAGATAAGTTCAGTTATCATTATTATTTATATTAAGGGGATACATTAATGGGTGGATAGCACCTTAAAGTTCAGTTGCTGTTGACACCAATCCTCGCGAAGACCAGAGGGTGAAGTATTCGCGAAAGATTCAAGTTGAGGTTGCAGACCCAGTCTGCGTAGAAAAACATGACGGTATGGGCGTCGGCTGAAGTGCTTGCGAGAGTTCATCGCGTCGAAGTTGCAGACCCAGTCTGCAATGATGTGAAGCGCGCGGTGGTTGAATTCCCCATGACGGGCGTCGTGGAGGACGATCGACTGCACCGCGATGCTGTGGACATCTAGGCCCGTAGTCGAGATGACTGGAGTTGCGGAGTCGTGCCGGAGCCGGTTCGAAGACCCAGTGGTGCCAACGCGGAGCCGGATGGAAGCCGGTATGACGGTTGGATCATCGGAGCTCGGGTCGGTTGAACAGCGGATTGGAGATCTCCGTTGTAGCTTGGCGTGACATAGCCCGGAGTTAGAGATACTCGGTGGAGTTGAAGATGCTCGTTAGAGCCGAAGATAGAGTTGACGATAGTCGTAGAGCCGAAGTTAGAGTTGAAGATGCTCGTAGAGCTGCTCGTTAGTCGTAGAGCTGCTCGTTAGAGTTGAAGATGCTCGTAGAGCCGAAGTTAGAGTTACTGATGCTCGTAGAGTTGACGATATTCGTAGAGACCTCATTGAAGCTTGAAGTTAGACATTAGTAGAGCCCAGCTGGTTCAGATTTTTGGTGACAGATACCGATGAAGAGGTATGGTGACGGCAAGGTGGAGGAGGCTTTACCCAGCATCATGGTGGTTGGATTGCTGGGTGCTTTCCGGCATAAAATTAACTAATACTCTAGCCCAACATCAGGCTGGTATCTGGTGTATCACCTGCTCAAATTCACGACCTTCCATACTCAGTGACTGATGCTATCTGTGTCACTTGACTATTCTCTCACATCCACTATAACTTACAGTACCCAAATCCAACGCACATGAACAAAAGAATGTTCCCGCCCAAAATCATAGTAAATGCAACTTACTGGAGGTGACCCACTCACACAAAACTAGTCGATACCAGTTCCCTTCTTATTTACTACCCTGGATAGGTACTAGGCATTACATACCAAAACTATTCAACCATCTCTTTGAATGAACAACTTTCACAATTGTCCTATCTAAACTTCACTCACGTGTACAATAAACATTCAGCTTCTGTACACACTATTTCTATACAATTCTCACTTTGCATGAACACACTCCCTATTATTAAATCAGGGATATCTCTGGTTCCATCTCAAGCTAAACCATATACAATAACCCTTAACAATGAGCTTGTGTGCACACTAAATATACACAAATCCGGGGCCTTATAGCCTAAAACACATGCTCACACATTAAATAAAAAGAAGCAGTCACACATGACTGAATTTATGGTCAAGTGTGGATGCCCAAATCTCTTAAAACGAAGTCACTCTGTGACACTAACAAATTGCATGGACAGATATACTGTTTACTTCTATGACAAGCGAACAATCCTAAGTAACAGGCGAAAGTTGTGCCCGACATGGAGTCACAAAAAGCGACCCAGGAAGACAACTACTCAACCAAAATTACTCATCTTGATATTATCTTTCTCAGTGTAAGATTCCCCTCCCAGTGGAACTAATCATGTTGTCAAAATTATTCAGGAAATATTCCGTACCGTTAATGGGTCACCCTGTCTAGTTGGAAATAGAGGCATCCACTCAAAAGCAAATCTGGTATGACTGTATGTGCACACACATTATAGTTGGAATAATGAATACTTATGTACATGTATACGTTCGTAATTAGTAACAGCAACAAATATGTTTCGTATGGTTGCCATGATACTACAGCATAAATGATGTTAGTTATAATTATTCAGATTAAAAGTAAAGAAAGGGACTTTGCCAGAAAGATCGTAGTTTTACTCGAAATAACCATAACCCTCAGGTTTCGTGTTTGGAAATGTATAATACCACCTCGAACCTAGATTGACTTGTTATAAAGCCAAATTACTAGTTGTGTAATTAGTATAATATCATAATACAAATGTAAAAAAAACTACACTGAACGAAACAAACTTCATCCAATACCCATTACGATCTTGCACTGATCAAACTGCAATGCATGATATCGACTTCCTCAACTTATTGCGACATAATTAAATCATTCTCAAAATTAGACCCCTAAAGGTCCTAACATCCATGGCGATCCTGCATTTATCTAAATTCATGGATTAATTAACGAGTCCAGTTAAACCTATGTAGTATGAAACATCTTCAAAATGTATCAATCATACAACCACAAAGGGTCTAAATTGTCATCCTTCAGTGTCTATAATTTCATGCATATATAACACATCAGAAAATAAACCTCAAATTGTATTAATTATCAAACTACCAATATTTATGTCATCTATACATCAAGAATAAAACATTGACCGAAATGAACACTACATGGTCACATTTAACAGCAAAGCAACTATGTACAGTCATTGACACAAGCGTCGATTTTCACCGTTTGAATACAAGAAAAACACTTTTGTGTCACGAATAAAACAAACTTTAAAAAGTAAATTCCTCATTCCTTAAGATTGTATAATTATATAAAATATAAAAGCAAGCTTTTCCAAGTATTAGAGCATCATACATCGCTAAAAATAATTAGTTATTTTGTTGGTATTTGTTATATCCACCTATTAGCGAGAGTAGTATGCCAAATCAATGTTTTATGGTCAGGAAATGACCGAAAAGGCAAAGTAGCGATTGCTCACTCATTGGCGTAGGTTTGTAAACATTTAAACAAACAATTGATAACCTTTAAAACAAATATATATCCTGATAACGAAGCGGCAAGTCAATTCGTTGCATAATTATCATAATATCATAACACAAAGGATAAACTAAAATTAACCTTCAACAACATAATACACATTACGATCTTGCAGTGATCAAACTCCATTTTATTATTGACTAGCCGACTAATTAATATATAAATCCTTCTCAAATTAATCCACTAAAGGTTTTAACATCAATGGCGATCCTGCATCTATCTAACTTCATGGATGAATAAGTAAGTCTAATAAACCTACGTAGTAAAGAAAACGTCTTCAAAAATGTAAACAAATTATATACAAAAGATCTCAAAATTCATCCTTTGAACATTGTCCATGGCGATTCTGCTTGCATTAGTATTTCGCGGCAATACCCAGTATGACATGATTCCATACATATTACACATCATTAAATATACCTCAAATTGTATCAATTATCCAACTACCAATCTTGCTGTCACATATACCATGTATACATCAAGAATAAAACATTGACCAAAATTAACATTAATTTGTTTAACAGCAAAGTAACTATGTACAGTCATTGACACAAGCATTGATTTTCACCATTTGAATAAAGTAAAACACTTTTTTGTCACGAATAAAACAAATTACAAAAGTGAATTCCTCATTCCTAAAGATTGTGTATATAGTACATAAAAGTAAACTTTTACAAGTATTACAGCATTATCCATCACTATAATAGTTTAATTCTCTTGTCGGTATTTGGTATATCCACTGATTAGCGAAAGTAGTATGACAAATCAATGTTATGTGGTCAAGAAATGAGCTAAATGGCAAAGAAGCAAATGTTTCACTCATTGGCATAGGTTTGTAAACAGTTAAACAAAAAACGTCTAACCTTAAACAAAACATATATATCCTGATGACGAAGCGGCAAGTTAATTAGTTGCATAATTATTATAATATCATAGCACAAATGATAAACTAAAACTAATCTTCAACCAATACCCATTACGATCTTGCAGGGATCAAACCCCATTGTATGATATTGACTTGCCAACTTATTGATACATAAATCCTTCTCAAATTAAACCACTAAAGGTCCTAACATCCATGGCGATCCCACATTTATCTAACTTCATGGATGAATTAATTATTCCAATTAAACCTATGTAGTATGAAACATCCTCAAAGAGAATAAATCATACAAGCACAAACGGTCTCAATTTTCATCCTTCAGTGTCCATGGCGATTCTGCTTATCAATCATATTAGGCGCTATATAAATCGAATATATTATTATTATTATTTATTCGTATTTCGCGGCAATACCCAGTATGAAATGATTCCATGGATATAACACATCAACAAATATACCTCAAATTGTATTAATTATCCAACTACCAATCTTTCTGCCATCTATACATCTAGATTAAAACATTGACCAAAATGAACACTACATGGCACATTTAACAGCAAAGCACCTATGTACAGTAGAAGTAGAATATTTTGTGTCATGAAGAAAAAAGTGAATTCTTCATTTCTAAAGATTGCTTATATACTACACAAAAGCAAACTTTCCAAGTATTAGAGCAGTATACATCACTATAGATAATTAATTATCTTGATGGTGTTTGGTATATCCATTGATTAGCGAGAGTATTATGACAATCAATGTTTTCTGGTCAGGAAATGAGAGAAAATGCAAAGTGGCAATTGTTCACTCATTTGAAAAGGTTTGTAAATAGTTAAACAAAAGACGTCTAACCTTTAAACAAAAAATATATCATGATGACGAAGCGGCAAGTTAATTAGTTGCACAATTATTATAATATCATAACAGGAAATGATAAACTAAAATTAACCTTCAACCAATACCCATTACGATCTTGCAGTGATCAAACTCCATTGTATTATATTGACTTGCCGACTTATTGATATATAAATCCTTTTCAAATTAAACCACTAAAGGTCCTAATATCCATGGTGATCCTGCATTTATCTAACTGTATGGATGAATTAAGTATTCCAATTAAACCTATGTAGTATGAAACATCTTCAAAATGTACAAATCATACAACCAAAAAAGATTTAAATTTTCATCCGTGAGTGTCCATAGTAATTCTGCTTTCTTTGGTAGTTCGCGGCACCACCCTGTATGAAATGGTTCCATGCATACATAATTGTACATGGTTAGGGTTAGGGTATAAATGGTATAAATCTAGATTTCAAAAATGACCAACATTCCCACATTTAACAGCAAAGCAATTATGTACAGTCATTCACACAAGCGTCAACTTTCACCGTTAATAGAAGCTTTCGAATCACGCGGGAAAAATACAAATTGGATTCATAATTCGTAAAGATTGTCTATAGTACATAAAAGCAAACTTGTTCAAGTATTGGAGCATTATACATCACTATATATACGCAATTCTCTTGCTGGTATTTGTTATATTTACTGCTCGTGATTTGCGAAAATTTACTGACAAATGAATCCTTTGTGGTGAAGAGCGAAAATTGAGCGAAAAGGCAAATGGCAATTGTTAATTCATTGGCATAAGGTTGTATACAGTTTTTTTTAAATATCACATTTAATCACCTCGATTTGGAACAAAATTACTCTATCGATAATAGAGACTGTCCTCCTTTTGCATGTTTTGCAAGCCAACATCGAGTGGCGAGATAAAAATGTTTATGAAAGAAAATGTCATTTAAGATAAAGTCTGAGAAGGATAGCAATTACTAATACATTTTTGTGGTTTAAGCAGTGTATTGATATTTAGTTCTTGAAATAATAAAGTATATATCTTCCATCTATTTATGTGGCGCCATCAATAAGAGGTGTTGATGCACTCGTCGCTTGAAAGATTGAACCCCATCGTCGTCGATCTCTTCGACTATAATGCCTGATGTATTCCAAAGAGGGACTGATGGGTGAAACAAAACTCCTGCCTGTTGAGCGAGTTCTAGAGGCGGGTATTGTGATGGCATGTATCAGCATTGCCCTGCTGTTGAGATTATTTCCTGAAAGAAAAAAATGAAAACAATTTCAGCATGAAATAGTTAAAGGGGTAGTTTAGTTTTGGTAGAGAGGGCGCTGCACATCGCAATTTTTTGTGAGGTAATTAAAAACTGAGTGTCAAATTTGAGAGAACATGCAATTTTAATGGCAGAATAAACTTTATTTGGTCGAAATCGGCCCACAAACGGCTGAAATATCAATAAATGTATCTGATCTTATAATTATTTGGGGCCCAAATAATTAACGGTTTTTTCAAAAAATTCAAAAAAATGCTTCCACTTTTTCAAAAAATTTCGAAAATGTTATTTAAGTAGTTGTTGATGTTCTCTCTATAAAATCAGTCTGGTAATAAAACATCACATGCATTATTGTGTATGGAAAATGGTTGAAACTGACGCTTTTAAAAAAGCGCCCTCTCGTGATCAAAATGGCTCTTTTTGAATGATAACATGCTTTTTACTTAGTCATTTTGCAAGTTTGTATACTTTTCGAGCATAGTGGAGTTATTACTATTAGTTTTTAAGGTTATTGTCCAGGTTTGGTTACTAACGTTGAGCCTTACCAAAACTAAACTACCCCTTTAAACTCGATCTTGATTTTTTCCGGCAACGGTGTTAACAATCCTATCAAAATGTAAGTAATTATTTGTTTAGTAACAATGTCCAGTGTTGATTGAATCTACCGTGGTCCATGCATATTGTTCATGGCTCTTCATCAAAAACAGTTTTCGCGATAAGCTAGACTACATCAATACCTGAAAATCAAGAAGAACTTCGTCAATAATAACTGACGATTTTCACGACGACTCGCAACGACTCGCAACGATTTACTAGAACGAATCGACTCGATTTAACAACGAATTGGGAATAATTGTACGGCGATTCAAGACGAATATTCGTTCTTCGTCGTTGTTCGCACGGGCGTAGCGAGTTACGTAATACCCATTCAACTGGGGGGGGGGGGGGGGGGATGGATGAATATATCACCCCCCCCCCCCCCCCCCACTTGAATGGGTATCAATGTCATGTCTACGCCCATGCTTGTTCGACGAGTCAGTTCGTCCTTCTTTTGTCTTTAACCAAATGCGTTTGAAAAATCGTGGCAGAAAAAATGTTGTGGTCCCATAGTGGCGATTTTTTACAACGAATTATCATTCGTGGAAAAAATCGCTTGAGTCGTTGCGAGTCGTTGTAATTCGTTCTTCGAACCGTTGCGCATCGCGAAGAACGCCATGAATCGTGTTAGCACAACGAATGTTTTGAACCGGTTCAAAACTATCGCCATGTCGCAACGATTTCCTCACATTCTTTTCATGGAACAATCGGGCAGTGCACAATATGAACAATCGGACTTATTTGAGTCAGTTCCATGGGCGTAGATCTGTCATTGATACCTTTCAACAGGGGGATGATCTATTCATTCACCCCCCCCCCCCCCCCCTCGCGATGAATAGGTATTACGTAAGTCTCTACGACCATGGTCAGTTAAAAAAAACGGACAGCGGCGATCTTCACAACGAAGCCATACGAGTTGCAACGAATTGCAACGATGTGGAAAGACTTGACACGAATATGCAACGGTAAATACAATGATTTTTGGTGAAAATCGTCGTGGCGTGGAGATTGTTTTGAACAGTTGAAGACGGCGATTTTGGCTCCGCTTTCACGATTTTCTTCACGATGCGCAACGGTTTTTGGGGAAGAACCGATACGATGTAACACGATGCAACACGACCAAATCGTTGCGATTCGCCGTGAAAATCGTCAGTATGGGACTGGGCCTTAATACAAAATTGTGCACGTGTTGATTTGTTAAAATAATGATTAGATGGGTCATCAACAACAATTTTGAAACCTCTTTTGAATTTTTTTTGAAAAATTGTAATCATTTAATAATTTTTTGTTTAAATATCGAATAAATCTGGGGCCCAGATTTATTCCGAACCAATATATTTATTGATATTTCAGCTATTTCTGAACCGATTTTGATCAAATCAAGTTTATTCTGTCAAATTTGACACTCAGTTTTTTCATTAGGCCTATGTCAAAACAAATTATTTTGTGCAGCGCCCTCTATACAAAAACTGAACTAAAATTATTATGTATAATAGAAATAGCTACACTTTTAACCAAAATTAAATGTTGTATTAAACAAATGAGTGTCTTAATTGTGCATATAAAATAATGGTTTCCAAATCCAACTGTAAATTTAAAGTTAAACTTAGGATCTTTATGAAACACCCCCGGTCATGTTACTGTACTTAGTTTAAGTGTAAGCAAACACATGACCAATGCATTTTAAAGATCTAAAAAACTAATCCGGAAAGGAAAGACACAAAATGTATGAATAATTACCATAATCTACGTTGATCTAGTAACCTGTTCCATTGCTTCTTAATGTTGATGGCCGTCTTCCTCATGTTTACTGGGTCTAAATTAAATAAGGAAACGGAAACCATTTTGCTAAGAATGATATGTTATAACATTATAACTGATACATATTTCGTTCTTCTAAATAATGACGTAAAATGTTTTGATGGACATACGTTGAATCATGGGTCCATGGTTGAACCAATGCTCCTGAAGCAAGAAAGATTGTTGTAAAATGTCATACCAGTGGCGCAGCGTGGCCAGAAAGAATGGGCACGTTATTTGTCGGGGCACACACTATGTATTTTTGTATTTTCCCGTTTACTCGAGAATCTTTTTTTTTGTTTTGTTAGTTGTGAGGTTTTGCTTAGTTTTGAAACAGTGTGGGAGTAACCTTGGTAAGGTCATCTGGATAAGAATTACTTCCCTCCAAATGCTCGCATTGTGAAATTCAGATTTAAAAAAATGTATTTGTCCTCGTCTCGCGGCATCGAGACGCTCAGACCATAATTTGACTCCGGGCTTTGAATCTATTCCTACCAAGCAAGAGGCCGCTATTAAAGGGATAGTTGAGTTTTGGTAGAGAGGGCGCTAGACTACTTTTTTTTGTGAGGTAATGAAAAAGTAGGCTAAGTGTAAAATTTGCAAGAGCATAATATTTAAATAATAAAATCATCTTTGTTTGATCAAAATCGGTTCAGAGACGGCTGAAATATCCATAAATATAACAATTTGTAATAAAGCCCCACAATATTTCATTCAAAATGGTTTAAACCGATGAGTGTTTAGAATGATAACATGATCTTGACTACGTCATTTGTAATTTTGTGTTCCTTTCTAGTTATAACTATTAGTTTGTAATGTAATGATGCAGGTTTGGGTTACTAAAATTCAGTTTCACCAAAACTGTACTCTCCTTACCAAAACTCAACTATCTCTTTAACTTTCAAAAACACCGCGCGGGCAACGACGTACTATACGCGTACTAGATCCCAGATCCAAACCACACCGCATAACCACATTACGAATCGCCCGCACAAACAAAATTTATTTGCTTATGAATTGTATGTAAATATAATTGCTCTTATGTTTTGATTGTAAAGCGCATTGATAGTTCTTACCAGTTCTTAAATGCGCTATATAAAAATCAGCTATTATTATTTTGTATTATTATATGAAAAGCCGAACTCCGTTTCTCCCCCGATCCAAACAGAGTGTAATCATGGTAATGCGTCGCTATTGAATTACACGACCGTGGACGGTCGGGGGTCGGTCGACCCATTATATATGCAGTAAGCGATCGGACTTACCTGGCTAAGGAAAGGCTGAACGGCAGTGTACCCTCGCCGCCCCGAACTTTTCAATTTCATCTTGATTTTTGAGAATTTAGTCATATTTAGACCGAATTATGCAAGTATAGTTTTTTGCATTTGGTATTTCAGCAATATTTTCTCATGTTCAAGGGCAAGCTGAACAGCTCATTTGTAAAATAATATTTACAAACCTCGTTTGTATTGTTTATGCCAAATTATTGGAGTCACATACGTATACGAGACCCCACTCCGTTAAAACTAATGTGCGTATTTTTTAGAGCATAGAAAGACATTTGTTGCCAATACAAATTGATAGCGTGGACTTGGCATAGACATGACGGGTATACCGCTCGTGTAACCTAGATGGTCAGAAACCCTACCTATACGCTTTACGAGAAAGATCCAATTACAAGAAAGATCCATTTACCGTATGTGGGCCTCTCTCGTATATTATGGATCTAAGAGCGGAAAGGGGGAGGTAAATTCATTACGGCTCAATCTGGATGAGTTGCGACGTATATATGACGTCGCTAGATTCCCTCAACGTGACTGAGTATATATATATTGTTTTGTTTTAAGGTGAAATAGTAAGATATATTTTAGGTTAACCAGAAGTAATTATATTTTTGTTTAACAATGCAATAAAAATGTGTTCCTTACGTGTAGTCCTCCGCCAGGTATTTGGCAGCGATTGTTGAGGGACCAACGCGGTTGAGGACCTTGCGCAAAGGGTCGCGGTTGTTCGCTCCCGTTCGATTTCTCCATAGAAGCAAAGCGGGGTATGCCGCAAGTACATAACTTCCTTCTTGAGCCGTTACGATAGCATCGAGCTCAGCTTTGGTGATGTCCATAGCAAAACCAAGTGCGATGTACTTGTCCTGAGTCACTATGTTGTAGGATAAGTCCCTAAGCACCTGAGAAGGTACGTCTTCAGGTGTTGTCAAAGCCCTGTATTTTACATAGAGTGAATCAGACAATAAATGACAATTTCAAGCAAAGAAAGACCTCTAAATAATTGATTACAGGAATTCGTTAATCCTATGCGTGATGCTATTTTTGTGAACCATTTTGCACAATATGCTGCATGCACACTAGACCAAAAATTAGTCTTTCTCAGGGGCCGCGGAAGCGGGGGGGGGGGGGGGTGGGGGCTGGTGGGCTGCAGCGTGTTGTTAACTCAGGATCACAACTTCACATAAAAAAAACTGTTCATACTGAGATTTGTACTGAGGGCTGGAGTTGTGCGTGTGCGCCTTGACTACCATTGCCGATTGCGCTAGCGCTTTCTAGCAAACGAGTACCATGCCCTGTGTTATCAAGGATCTTGCACGCGCGGTCACTTAAACTGCCTTTCACTCGGCCTAAAAGGATTTATGACATCGAGGCGTTAAGTTCCCGATATCTTACTTATTATTTAATTTTCCTTCCAATTAAAGGGGTAGTTTAGTTTTAGTAGAGAGGACGCTGCACATCACAATTTTTAGTGAGGTAATGAAAAACTGAGTGTCGAATTTGAGAGAACATGCAATTTTAATGGCAGAATAAACTTTATTTGGTCAAAATCGACCCAGAAACGGCTGAAATATCCATAAATATATCTGATCTTATAATTATTTGGGGCCCAAATAATTAGATGATTTTTTCAAAAAATTAAAAAAATGCTTGCACTTTTTCAAAAATATTCAAAAGCGTTTTTTAAATAGTTGTTGATGATCTCTCTATTTAATCATTATTTCAATAAAACATCACATGCATAATTTTGTATGAAAAATGGTTGTAACCAATGCCTTTTTAGAAAGCGCCCTCTTGTGTTGTAATGCCTCTTTTTGAATAATAACGGACTTTTTACTTAGTCATTTGTAATTTTGTATACCTTTCGAGCATGGTGGAGTTATAACTATTAGTTTATAATGTTACTGTCCACGTTTGGTTACTAAAGTTCAGCCTTACCAAAACTGTACTACCCCAGGCCTTTAAGTGCTTCGTATTGCACACGAGCGCAGTAAAATGCCAAACTGAGAAGTTCAAAGTACGAAATGACCGAGCTGCGTTACCAAGTGGCGACCGAGTTGCCCATATAGATTGTGCACCTACAAATCTAGCCGGATTGCTTCAACACAGTACGAACACATTAGAGTTCCGACTGGGGATGAAGGTGGCTGGTATGACGTCATAATATTAAAGGAGATCCCATATCGTGGTGGATTTTGCTTAATACATGTACACTAGCTCAATGTTATGGAGTGCGCGCAAACTAGCCTATTATCACCCGCGGTCAAGCTTCCTCACCCATGATGATTTATACGAGGGGCAAACAAGTCACCGGAAGAGAAGGTAGCTAGCTACGGTATCTTACAGCTGATATTCATAAAATGATATCCAATATGTAAGAGCAAAATGAGGAAAGTACACACTTGCGATATAGATCCATTTACCACAAGTGGACCTTTATCTGTTAAGGGATTGTTGAGTTTTGGTATAGAGGGCGCTACACAACATAACTTTTTGTGAGATAGTGAAAAACTGAGTGTCCAATTCGAAAAAGCATGCAATTTTAACATGTTTGATGACAAAATTAACTGTATTCGATCAAAATCGGTTCAGAATTTTGGCTGAAATATCCATAAACATAACCATTTGTACTAATTGTCGGGCTTTCACTAACTCATTGGACTGATTTGTACACGGTTTCGACGATCCAGTGGATAACATCTGAACACTTCAATCGTAAATATCTTTTTAACGAAAGGGAAATTCGAAAAACCCGAAACCTGTCCCATACTTTTACTGTTAATACGAATACAGCAAGGTATGCGGGAACCGCTATAATTCTAATTGAATGTTGAGGATTTGGACAATGTAAGTCACTTACTCCTAATTTTAAAGGTTCCCTGAAATCCAAATGCAAGTTGCCTTCAAATATTGTGTATTAGTGTATACACTATACATCAACTATTTGTTAAAGTATCCTTAATATTGTTGGCATCATTGCAAATGGAATGTTACAATCGTCCTAATAATTCATATTACTTTTCAAAAATCTGCTATCAAAAGTTATGAAATTGCTACCCGTGTTTTGCCTTTGATCAGCCCGCTGTGTGCTGGTACGATTCGTGACGTAGCAAGTAGGGTGATCGCTTAATATCAGTGCCTTTCTTGTCCTTGTCATGGTTGAGCCTATCTGACATAGGAACTGTTATTGAAATTGAGAGTTTGTCAGTTAGAATAGTATTCAAACATGTGATGCTATTGTGAGCAAGCCCTCAATTACTGAAGAAATTAAGAATACAGGGTGGAATGCAACTTCTCCGAAGGTGAGGTCTTTTGTTCATCTCCAGTTAGCATGGTTAGTTGACCAGTGATTGAGAGATGACGTCACAATGGGTTATTAATCTGGAGAGTTTTTTTATTTGAAAGATGGGCCTTGGCAAGCTGAAACAAGAATAAATACTAAAAATGTTTTAGAATATACAACACATAAATGTAGGTCAAATAGTTAACAAAATATAGTTGATGTATAAACTAATACACAATAGTTGAAGGCAAATTGCAACAGGATTTCAGGGAACCTTTAAAGTGGATCTAGACGGTAAGAGCGGAAAGGTGGAAATAAATTCACTACGAGCCAATCTAAATGGAATGTAACGCCTATATGATGTATTGATTAACTGAAGTATTGATTTTTTTCGGAAAAAACAATGCAATATAAATGCGTTCCTTACGTGTAGTCCACCGTCAGGTGTATGTCTGCGATTCTTGAGAGACCAACGCGATCGAGGACCCGGCGCAGAGGGTTTCGGTTGTACACTCCGGTCCGATTTTGCCACAAGTGCAAAGCGTTGAATGTAGCATGTTCAGATTTCTTTTCTTTCTCGGTGAAGATAGCCTTGAGCTTAGATAGGGTGAAGTCCATAGCAAGACCAAGTGCGATGTACTCGTCGTGTGTCACTATGACGTAGGATATCTTCTCAAGCACAGACGAGGGTACGTCATCAGGTGGTATCAAAGCCCTGTGTTTTACACAAGAGTGGTAATAATTTGGTAATAAAATCAGACAGTAAATTACAGTTGAAGCAAACAAGAACTCTTGTTTAGTTGGAGGCAGTTCGGATGCGTAAGGCAAGGCGTCAAACAGAGGCAGCGGGATCCCGCAGTCGCCGGTCGCGCGTGAACGATATGTGCGACGCGCTCTCCTGAAATGCGTTCTGGCCGCAAAGGAACGTTTGTTGAGGTCGCGCGTGAACGATATGTGCGACGCGCTCTCTTGAAATGCGTTCTGGCCGCAAATGAACGTTTGTTGAGGCCTTAAAGTTTAACATGGTCTTAAAGGTATGGTCATAAGAAAACTGCCTCAAAATTGGGTTTTACTGTATCTAAGGTAGATTTTCATGAAGATTACTAATACAAACATATTTTCCTCGTGGGAAAACCCGGTAAAATAAAAAAAAATCAACTTGTAAATTCACTTTCGGAACCCCCATAAAAAAACTGAGTCCCGGGCGAACAAAAAATGACGTCATCTTTGTGACGTCACCTGCAGGCAATCGCAGTTTAGCTCGGTCATAGTCGTACACGCTGAGTGCAATACTCACGTTGACACAGAGATATTATTTCCATTTGTTTCAATATTTGCAAACATTTGTTCAGGTTTATATCATGGACGATATACACTCAGATGTGTAGCTGCATCCTGCTACAATTCATTTCTTAGCAATTCTTAAGCATTTTCAGTAAAACCTCAATTTACAAGCAAAAACGAGTTTGTTTTACAAGCAAGTCATAGGCTCTGCATGTAAACAATGCACATTCCTCCGCGTTGCGGTCTGCATGTGATGTCATGAATCGGGTGACACGTGCGCACATTCCCGCTCTGCTATAAATGACTTTTTTTTAGGAGCATGGAACGCCGATGCGTAATAAAGCAAAAAAGTTGCATGAAATTTACCTTTTTTCCCAACTTAAGGATTTCTTTGAAAAAAAAAGTGTGGTATATCAATAAAGGCACATATTTAAAGTTATAAACCTGAATCAAAGCCGGGATTTTCCCCCTCCTTTAAAGTGTAACACGGTGCCTAATTAGCTACTGACAAAGTAGATACTGCGTGCGCGTGCGTATGGCAAGCCGTTTTAACATTTATTCCTATTTCTTGATATCAAGAATTCAATTCTTGATATCAAGAATTCGACTTCTTGATATCAAGAATTCATTTCTTGATATCAAGAATTCAATTATTGATATCAAGAATTACCATTGCTTTACAACAGAAAATCATTTCTTGATATCAAGAATTCATTTCTTGATATCAAGAAATCAATTCTTGATATCAAGAATTCATTTCTTGATATCAAGAATTCAATTCTTGATATCAAGAATTCATTTCTTGATATCAAGAATTCGAATTCTTGATATCAAGAATTCGAATTCTTGATATCAAGAAATAATTTTCTGTTGTTAACCAATGGTAAATCTTGATATCAAGAATTCAATTCTTGATATCAAGAATTCGATTTCTTGATATCAAGAATTCATTTCGTGATATCAAGAATTCGATTTCTTGATATCAAGAATTCATTTCTTGATATCAAGAATTCGAATTCTTGATATCAAGAATTCGATTTCTTGATATCAAGAATTAATTTCTTGATATCAAGAATTTATTTTTTGATATCAAGAATTCGATTTCTTGATATCAAGAAATCAATTCTTGATATCAAGAATTCATTTGGATATCGAGCTCAAAAGTAGTGGATAAATTCACAGTTGAATTCGAACGCGAGAGTTGTGCAGGTATTCATTCTGATTTCGAACGCAAGATTTGAGCAGGATTACATTCTGATTTCGAACGCAAGATTTGAGCAGGATTACATTCTGATTTCGAACGCAAGATTTGAGCAGGATTACATTCTGATTTCGAACGCAAAAGTATTGCACGATTTCCTCCTGAGCGGTGCGGTGTCTAGTCCAGATTCAGGAAGTGCTTTGTGAACACACACCATGTACACACCGCCCTATACGACTCGCGCTATAGCTAGAGCCTATTCACAAAACTGCCGCATAGCAGTCTCTAGTCCAGATTCAGGGCGTGCTTTGTGAACACACACCATAGATCTGTGTACACACCGCCCTAGAGCCTAAGTAAACATAACTGCTGCAGTCTGAGCCCAAATATCGGCCACGTGCGTTTTTATCATTTCGTGATATGTTGCCAATAAACGTTGCGTAAACCTGTTGTAAAGATTGTCCCTTGTGCAATAAATATGTCCACGTGTTTTTCTGAATGATCAATTGTAAAATATACTTGTATTTTAGTTGAAATAGTAACGTCAGATGTGATATTTTAAAAGCAAAATAACTTCTAAAAAGACTTACAAATACGCATTGTAAATGCACAATTTGGCAACATATCACAAATTCATTAGTTCCGCATGAATTCTTGATATGTTGCCAATTTATCATTTTTACAATGCGTGTTTTGTAAGTCAATTTAGATGTCTTTTTGCTGAAAATGATCAGATCGGACAGTATTATTTTAAATGACGTGATCAAAAATATTTTGAAATAAATTGCGCAGTAAAAACGTGAATATATTATTACACACGGGGTAATCTTTGCTACAGGTTTGCGCATTGTCTATTGGCAACATATCACGAAATGATTTCTTGATATGTTGCCGTTTTACGTTTTTGAAAGACGTGTGTTTTATAACAAGTAATTAAACTGGAAAATCACATCCAACATTTTCAATGTAACATTAATCAATGGTCTAAAAAACATATGTTTAAACAGTATGAAATGAAAATTTTCTACAAGGAATATCACAGAGACAGTAAATGCACTGCAAACTGGCAACATGAATTCTTGCATTAGTTGAATTTTCGCGATACATTGACTTTCGACACCGCACCACTCAGGCAGGATTCATTCGTGCACAACTTTTGCGTTCGAAATCGAATCACAATGAATTTGAGCGCAACTTTTGAGCACGAAATCAGAATGAATTTCTGCATTACATTTGCGCTCGAAATCAACTGTGAATTTTTGCATTACTTTTGCGCTCGATATCAAAATAATTCTTGCAATAGTCTTGCGTTCGAAATACGAATTGAATTCTTGATATCATGAATTCTATGTTTTGATATCAAGATTTGAATTCTTGATATCAAGAAATGAATTCTTGATATCAAGAATTGAATTCTTGATATCAAGAAATGAATTCTTGATATCAAGAATTGATTTCTTGATATCAAGAAATGAATTCTTGATATCAAGAAATGATTTTCTGTTGTAAAGCAATGGTAATTCTTGATATCAAGAATTGAATTCTTGATATCAAGAAATGAATTTTTGATATCAAGAAGTCGAATTCTTGATATCAAGAATTGAATTCTTGATATCAAGAAATAGGAATAAATGTTAAAACGGCTTGCCATACGTGCGATCGCTTCTGCCTAATACCACACCGCTTCGCATGTCACGTACGGCCGGCCGACCCGCCTGATTGTTCGTTCGTCGCGATATACTCTTGATAGATAGATCATGAAATCACACCAGCAGAATGTTGTTGTTGTTTTTTTTTGTATTAAGTGAGTATTTAAGAAAAAAAGAAATAGCCTAAAAGGAAGAATAACTTTAACACAATAGGCCTATATTTAATGTTAACTTGCTGCTCTTCTTTTTCTTTGTTTCATTTTTAAAACTAGGCCTACTTCTTAAGTTATTTATTTCACTCATTAATTCTTTGTTTCTTTCCTCTTATCTTATTTCATTCTTCTTCTTCTTTTCACCTTTTTATCCTTTTATAGGCCTACTCTTTACTGTTAGGCCCAGCTAGCTATTTGATTTATTTATATTTGTTTCCATTTTCTTTCTTTTCTTCTTTCTTTCTTTCTCCTTCATTTGCTTCTTCTTTCTTTTCTTGTAAGTACATGTTCTTTCTCTTGTCCCTCTTCCCGTGTTATTTTTGTTTTCTTCCTCTATTCCTTCAGTTTCTTTGTCGAATATTGAAATGTAGACCCAACAAAACAAAATGAAACTCAACCCAAGTAAATGTGTTGTAATGAATGTATAGTTCGTATAACGGAAACAGTAGCACCCAAGATAACAATAGGCAATCTTTAATTGAATGAAGTGTCAGTAGTCAAACTACTAGGAGTGCTAGTCCAAAACGACCTGAAATGGTCCAGTCAAGTAACCGAAATCATCAAGCGAGCAAGCATGACATTGCATATGCACCGCATTCTGAAGGGTTTCAAACTTCCGGCAGAAGATTTGCTGGTTGGTTATTGCTCATAATTATGTGCGGCCTGTTGCAGAATATTGTGCGCCTGTTTGACATTATGGCCTAACTGAACAACAGACGACCCAGATTGAGAGAATCCAGAAAAGGGCTTGTCGCCTCATGCTTGGTTCGCAGTACAATACCTATGTAGATGCATTGGCTAAATTAGGCCTCCCGTCTCTGGCTGCACGGAGAGAGAAATTGTACTTAAATTTGGCGAATGGCTCCCTCCCTCACGTGCCTCATTGAGCTCCCGCACACTCCGCAATGGCCATCAGGACTATTCTGAGGTCTTTTGTAGGACCGAGTGATACAAGAAAAGTGCTCTGCCATACCCCATAAGGCTATTGAATGCAAACTCATAGTTCATTCATAAAACATTTGTATATATATTGTGTAGGTAAGATATTTCTCCCCTAGTCGCATCAGTCCTGCGGCATCCAGCGCGGAGCGAAGAGATGCACAAGTAGCCGTGATTGATGATTCTTTCCAGTGCTCCAACATCTGAAGGATTGTTTCTTCATGGCTGGACCCCTTCTGCTTACTAATACGTTTGATCCACTCGTTTGAATCGAGACGAAGCCCAGTGCATAGTCTCACCGTGAAGTCATGGTCATGATAGTTGTAACACACACCACGGTAGTCATGGTTAAACGCCATCTCCCTTGCGATCTCGTTCAGGATGTCCCGTGGAATATCATCTGAATCATTTGTGGGGTTTTAACACGACATGGTTTTTAGATCATTGTATAATTTATCAAAGTAAGTGAGACACAAGGATGACTGAATTGATGTATGTAATTATCATTATTCTACAAAGCTTATAAATTACATTTCTTCGAGCTTGTTTATGTTATATTTAATCATTCACACTTTCCTGATCATCGCCGTAATAGCCACGTATTGCCATGTTCGTGTCATGAAATGAAACGTGGCTATTTAATTGCTATTTCCTGTCACCAGCGTAACAATAAGTGACAGTTACTATAAGTGTAATTGGCACTTACGTTTAGGCAGCGCTAAATGTTCAAGATGTTCAGAATTCGGCCATTATTTTTAAGTCAGCCATGTTGACTATCGTGGCTAGTGTAACGGTTATGGGAGTGGCCGGGTGTCTGACTTGGCCATTCTCTGGATATTCCATGGCTCTACAAGACCCGCGTATTACCATGATTACGGAGTGCTTAATATGGTGCCGTAAAATAATATTATATTGTTTAAACGGTATACGTCTACTGTTGCTTTACATGGCCCTTTCTCCACATCTTTGCGGTGATGTGTAACTGCGACACTAATGAAGAAAGCAAAGAAAATGAGATTCTACGTGAATCTAACCCGGGAACTCCGGATTGCTCGACCAGTTCCCCCTGACCACTAAGCTAGAAGCTCTTATGACGGAGATTCTTCCCCAAAACCGATTTGAACGCCTATACTAAATGACTAATTTGAGCTTGAATATAGATAGTAACTATTTATATTGCCCTGGCTGACCCAATTACTGCGCTATATGTTGTTGTTGTTGTGCGTTAAAAACAAAGGCTACAATACTAACAATGATTTAGCAGTTCAATGTTCAATGTTCAATGTTCAATTTTATTTCATTTTCAACAAGAAGGTACATATATGTACATGAATAAGTCACAACAACATTTGTGAAGTATAAACAATAAATTATAAACATTGGGAATCAAACATTTGTGTTTATTTTAAAAATAAGATACAATTCTTTTGGGGGCATTTAAGTAGTCCACCATTCCAGCGAACCCGGATTCTTTACCTTGCGTCTTGTAAAGTCGTTTCCCATCGCTGTAAGATAACTCATTTACTTTCGCCGAGAAACTTGCGTCAGGTTTGGAAGGCTTGCCATCAGGTGTTGGAATGAGGATGTCCTTCACCTGGCAAGCAATATCTCCTACATTGGTTGTGTCTTTCAACTTATCAAGCCCTGTTGGAGTGGATAGTTAAATAGCATAACATACACATACAACGAATATTTTTCATTTGAATAAGAAAGTCTATCAATTAGAAAAATATTATTATGAGTAGTATTTTTTAATGTCATTATTATCCTTTGATTATGAACAGAATTGAGCAAAACATAACAGCACTATTTCAGTGTATCTCTTGATATGGAAGGGCTACCTGCATGAGAACCATAGTCGTACGCAAAGGGTGTTTTTTTTTTTTGGGGGGGGGGGGGGGGGGTAAAGGGGTAGTACAGTTTTGTAAGGCTGCGCTTTAGTAACCAGACCTGCACAATAACATTACAAACTAATAATTATAACTCCAAACTGCTCGAAAAGGTATAGAAAATTAATAACGACTAAGTGAAAAGCATGTTATCATTAAAAAAAAGCCATTCAAACATAGAAGGGCGCTCTCTAAAAAAACATTGGTTTTCATACAAAAGTTTGCATGTAATGTTGTGTTGAAAGAATGATTAAATCGAGAGATCATCAACAACTAATTAAAAACACCTTTTGAAAAATGTTGAAAAAGTGTAAGCATGTTTTTGTATTCTTTTAAATCATCGAATAAATCTGGGCCCCATATTTATTACGATCGGATATATGTGTTGATATTTCAGCCGTTTCTGAACCGATTTTGATCAAATAAAGTTTATGCTGCCATTAAAGTTGGATGCTCTTTCAAATTTCACACTCAGTTTTTCATTATCTCATCAAAAACGTATGTTGTTCAGCGCCCTCTATACCAAAACTGAACTACCCCTTTAAACATCCCATTGACCAAAAACAATAACTGTTTTGGGGAAAAAGGGGATGTCCCCCTTTACCACTTCGAACACCGGGTCTAGAGTCCACTTTGTATCGGTCTCGCCCTTCATAACCAATGGTCTCCCCCCCCCCCCCCCCCCCCCCTCCCCCTCCGCTTACACGAGTCTCATTCAGTGGTCTCGGCCTCGGAAATTTATGCCGACGAAATAACACCCCACTTGATCCTGGGTACGCTAATGATGATTAACAACTATGATTCTATCTTGGTTGTAGTTATTTGATAATTTCTCTACATTTTTTCAAAGAATTATGTTTGCATTATTGCGTTGTCGCTCTCTTTGTCTCTCTATCTTTCCATTTGACCGATGCAAGTAGAATTGTTCAATGCGTGGATAATATTTTAACTGCAATATCAGTTCTATGCAAGACTTTGTTTTGTTTCATTGTTAAATTCTGTGTTTTATTGTCACAATTAAAACCTGTTTAGGGATTAGATACTTTTTCTTCCGAACCGTTTTAACAATCTCCTTTACCAATCAACTTATTCTAAAAATATGTTGTCTAATGTAACTTCCATGCCTAGGAACTATTAGACTATATTAAAAACTATTGAATAAACCACGAAACGAAGCAAAACCTCTCTCGGAGAAAACAATGACTTGCAAGTGGATGACATGTGGCTCCACGTTGATGCCGCAGAGATGATACTCCTGGTCGTCTTTGTCCTTGATGATTTCCTGAAGCCCCGTCAATGTCTGGACGCACTGCTGGATGGCTTTCGAAGTATCCTTCTCGGTTCTGTTGACCGCTGGTTGCACGACACGTTCCGCTTTGTCCTGAATCTCCCGGACTTGATGCTGAGCGTCGATTGTTGTTTCTTAAGAAAATAATGAGCACATAATCGAATACAGCTAGTGATGTTAGAGTGATCTAGTAATATCGCCAAAATGCACAGATGTTACTTGGAGCTCTAGTGATTTTCTCATACCTTTTTTTTTTTTTTACCAATAGAAAGATGGGACAGGTTTAGGTTTTCCGAATTTCCCTTTCGTAAAAAAAAAAAAATTACGATTGAAGTGTTCGGAATTTTTATTATCCACTCTAAAGTTATCCACTTTAATTGTGAACAGAGGCAGTTCAATGCGTAAAGCGAATATCATGTTGCATTTCCGCTCATTACCTGTCCATATAATATCAATTTAACATGAAATGTTCACACATTACTCAGTGGACATGTCATATCACAACAGTAAACAATTAATCAACCATTTATTACTCTTTGCACATGCCAACAAAGTTACTACATCGCTTCAAGGTAGCATGTAATGCATCAAAATAAACAAAAACGCAATAAGCTGTAAAACCTCAATGTTCAATTAAAATTGATTTGATAATCGATTGCAATGACATAAAAGAAAAATGTTACAAATACAAGAAACAAAACGAAATGCATATTTTGTTAGTTTGCCAATCTAAATATTTCTTTATGATAATTTGGATGGCCTTTTATGACTCCTTCATTATACAAAGTTAAGGTTAAACCAAAATATCACATTAAAAAATATGTAATTATAATAAATATAATTACTACAAAATTATACCAAATAATAAAATAATGAAATACATGTACATAAAACTAAGAATATTCCGATAATTTATTAGCTCTGATAATACTTTTGCCACCTACTAAAATCATCAACGTATTCTTGTAGAGTACGTCACACAGTATAATGTGTCAATCATAGTAAATATCGGACGCATGATAGCCATGATCTCAGACGTCATAAAGCGATGTGAAAATAAAATTGAATTGAATTGAATTGAATATAATATCAGCTCCCCCGACCTCCTCACACATATGACATACGTCCTGAGCAGGTCCGAAAGGCTAAACCTTTTATGGTAAACGCGATTACTCAACTTTTATTAACATAATGTAGTACACTTTCTTACTGTAAACATGTTCTTCCCCTCTGTGTGGCTCTTCGGGATCAACGAGCGTCACTTCTCCAGTCTGGGCATTCTTCTTCAGGTGGCCCTTTTCTGTTACAAGAAATTAAAGGTAGTTCGGAGTCTTAAATCAGACGCGCGGTGGCATCTTGTGAACTTCGGACACATTTTTCAATTGATTGACGTCGTGTCACATTACAAAACAAAATTGAATTTCGTGGAAATATGTGGTATATATATATACGTTATAGTACATTTGTATAACATAACAAATAATAACTCGAGCAGTGCTAGTGAAAAGAGAGAGTCCAAAACCGATATATTACCAAGCTGTCTTGCTACTTGATTTAAGCTACAAGCTTTCAAAACTTTGGACACGGTCCTCTTCTGATCTACGTCTGGTTCTTGTCCAGCCTTCCAATCGTATAGGACTTGATACATCTGCAAATTAGCGTTGCCTCGGTGATTGCAACGTATGGCGTCCACCTTGTTGTATGGCGTATCTAGTCTCAGAGAGACTGGCACGACGTCTCCCATAGGAATCACTTCCGCAAGGTGGTATAGTTGGATGTCTTCCAAGATGGTTTCAACGGCTTGATCCTGACCCTTTTCCGACCGGGTGATATACGACGACGGGTGTTCGGGTGCTTCAAAGTGGTGTTTTTTTGTTTGCAAAAGAGATATTTAAGACTTCTATTAAGTACCAATAGCAATGCAAGATTATTCTGAATTATGTGGTATAGTTTCATAGAAAAAGAACACTGTTTACCTTCTGATAAAGGTTGCCAATTTAAGTAGGATGTTATTACGTAAATACTGCCCATTGATTTTGATTACAACCAAAAGGCGTTCTGGAATTCTCAATTCAATCATAAGTAAATACATAATTAGGGAAACATTTGGAAAAACGAAAGCAATTTCCTTCTTCTATTGCCATGAACAAAATAAGAAAGTACTTGAGAAATGGGGATGACCACATGACTTGGGATGATCTAAATTAAGTTAATGGATAACTAGTTATCAATAGACCAGAAGCAATGGGAATTTAATAGCAACCATCATGGCTGCAGCAAGCAATCGTCCACAAAGTAACATGAACTCCCTACTCACTGCAAGAGGAAAGTCATCGTTAAACTAAATTTCTCAAGAATCTTAAATTAAAAAACGCTACGAACGCAATACCTTTCTTTGCAAGTGAGTCTTGCCATGCGTCCATACTGAGCAAGATGTCCTTCAGTTCTTGTCCGCGAACCAGGGCATCGTCCGTCTCACTGCCCCGAATCCACGCCACCAGCATGGCGAAGGTCACCTCTGGGAAGGCACCATGCACGTTGCTTTTGAAGTAGTCCAGTTTGGGGAGTTTGAACCCAAGGCTCACCCCAAGTTTGGTGTAGTTGGACACCACGATGTTCTCACTCAGGCTCCACAGGTTTATTTCTGGTTACGAAACATTGGTGATACGGAAAATATAGTGTAAATGTGAATAACAACAACAGCAGCATCAACAACTTGCCAAATCGATTTTCCCCTTTTTGTGGGACGGAATAAAATGAAATGAAATGAACAGCGATAGCACCATTGCAAAACATTATCGTATTTACCCTTACAATTCTCCCTTCTGGTTATTTGGAACAATAAACAACCAACACTATTATCTAAGTTGGGGAAATCTTTTATAGACATACATCAAATTTGGTATATCCGTTTTTGTCCGATCGGCCCAATATTGTTTTTATTATTTTGGCTACATCGCATCACTTATAGTGTTTTGGTCCAAAAGATGTTTGTACCTATTGTATGTCTGTATGTGGCCATTGCTCGATAACATCACGTCTAGCGTGACTTCCATCCTTCAAAATGTTCCCTTACATGAAAATGTAAAGATGTCCAACAAACAATGGTACAATTTAAACAGAAGATGAATCCAAAAT
Organism: Echinarachnius parma; assembly: GCA_037951105.1. Lineage (NCBI taxonomy): Eukaryota > Metazoa > Echinodermata > Echinoidea > Clypeasteroida > Echinarachniidae > Echinarachnius > Echinarachnius parma. Next base: position 131,427 of record JBAMJV010005523.1, read on the forward strand.
TAGAAGGACTGAATTAAATGTTCCTTAATGTATAGGTAAAAAAATACTCATATGACCATCTTACCTGGATCAATAAACAAACTTTCTTGAGGAGGAGGAGGATTTTTTTGTATTGTACGTCTGAGGTATGTGGGAAGAAAACAAACGGTATGGATTTAGTAAGAATATATTTGTATTCAAGGTACATTATAAACCTTGCATAGTATAAATGAAGAGTTTATGACCATGATGACAAAACCCATGAACTGATAAAGCGCATTTATAATTGATAAAGCTTTCATGTTACATAGAAAATATTGTTTTTTTAAATACCTTGTTGTATGAATATTTTTGAAAGAGATGTAGTCCAGTTTTTCTATAGGTATACTAAAATCTCACATTTGTACATTTTCATTGTTTTATCGCAATTCAATCGAATTGATGAATATTTCTCTAACGGTTTTGTATTTGATTTCTTTAAATATAATTTAAAGTGATCTCGTAACATTGTCAAAATCCTCAAGACTTAAAAGCGGTTCTCACATACATCATTGTCGATTGTATTCGTATTAAGAATAGAAGCATGGACCACATTTCGGTTTTCCCGTCTCCTCCGTTATGAATATATGTATGATTGGTGTGTACCGGTTCATTATTATTTACTGGATAATTATGACTGTGTACTTTTTATTAGTTCGTCGATTTTCGTCATTAGATGTATGATGTATATAATATTCTGCTCTTTGTGACATAAAATACACCCTTGGTTACTGTTGCCACAAAAAAAAGCTTAATGTTCAAACGATTTATAAAAAAATTGACGGCTTCATGATATACAGGAATGTCGTTTTGATATAGAGTAATGAGGAAATATTAAAAGTCCTCTTTGCTGGCATATTGCCGTATGTTTGTACACGTTTTACAAATGTTCTTCAAGTTAATCTATCTAATACATATAATATGGTTATACAAAGACTATTAAACCGTACTTGATGACCTTGAACTGCACTTGACCGACAAGGACTTCGTCAGTCAACTTGATAGTGACGTGTAGCAGAAGAATCCCCGATGACGTCATGGCGGCATTCACGCTATTGACAAGCGAGCGGAAGAGCTTGACCTGCCACGCCTTGACGAACTCGTAATTTTCTCCAAGCCGGGACACTTTTAATTCACTCTGTAGATTCTTTTTGACGTATATGACAAAAACCGATCGTTTAGGTCCTGTGAAATAGGTAATATGTATGAATGCATATTTGATAGTGAGAAATTAAAACCTGTAAAAAAAGAAAAAATTATAATTATAATAATTATGATCATACGATATTAATTTGTATCATATAATAATAATACAATACTGATATGTAAGTCAAGACGTGTTGAGCTTTCAGATCTAGCAGATCGAGGCGATAACTGACGAGTAATATACCTAAACATGGAACTATATACTTATAACATGAATCAAGCAAAGTGAAGATTGGAACAGGTACAGGCTACAGTAAACAAAAACAAAAGGGAGGACATGCAAAGTTAAAGGGGGTTAGATAGCTAGGAGCAAGCGAACAGGAACAACAGAAGTGATTTGAGCTTGTCTGAATCTAGTAACATTGGTTGGCACGCGCAGAAAGTGATGACTGGTTGGTAAATGTGTAGTTTTGTGAATTGATATGTCCTCTGAGTATTGTGTGAAAATTGGACGTTAAATGCTTGTTATATGGACGAGTAATGAGCAAAAATACAAAGTGATATTTCCAAACTCATTGCACCGATTTTGTATACAGTAATGACTATCCTTAGTTCAAAACACTTTAATTATAAATATCTTTGTAACGGAAGAGAAATTTGAAAAACCCAAACCTGTTACATGCCTCTATTGGTAATATGAATACAACAAGGTATGAGAGAAAACTAGTCTAGTGGTTATAGTTTAAAAAGAAAAATAATCAACGAGTAATAGAACGCTCTTAAAAAATATATTACGCCACCGAAGCACTACTATTCGTTGCTAGTGAAAATCTACTATAAGTAAAACCAAACATAAAATAAAACTCAATGTATTTCTAATTTTTCCTCATATTTTCTGATGTGCCCCCTAGGCCACTACTATAAGACCCTTTGACCACCCTAACTCTTTCTCGCTATCCCCTTAAAAAATAGCTTCGAATAGATTCACTATTTTATTCAATTTTATCACAAATTTATGGCAGTTCTAAACTTGTGAAATCTAAAACCTTCCGGGGCTCCGCCCCTAGACCCCCCCCCCTTCAGGCCCCCTCCCAATGTGGGTGCCCCTAGACTCCACAAAGTCTTGACTTCAAGCCACCAAGACGCATTCAATGTGCGCATAATAAAACCTTGTTTTAATTAAATAAACATATTTTGTATTTATAAATACTGTCATCTTGACATCTAAACGGCTTAATAAACTAATACGGCAAAAACGGCTAAAAACTATTTTTGCCCCACCCCGTCCCCTCTCCCCAGTAATCAATTCGGGGCATGCCCATGTGGGCCATCTAGCTCTCTCACCAGTGACTCTGGACAAATGTTGCCCATGTTAATACATTTACACATTATTTTATACAATTCAAATTAATTAAAGGGGTAGTTTAGTTTTGGTAGAGAGGGCGCTGCACATCACAATTTTGTTGTGAGGTAATGAAAAACTGAGTGTCGAATTTGAGAGAACATGCCATTTTAATGGCAGAATAAACTTTATTTGGTCAAAATCGACCCAGAAACGGCTGAAATATCAATAAATATATCTGATCTTATAATTATTTGGGGCCCAAATAATTAGATGATTTTTTAGAAAAAAAAAAAAAAAATGCTTGCACTTTTTCAAAAATTTTCAAAAGCGTTTTATAAATAGTTGTTGATGATCTCGCTATTTAATCATTATATCAATAAAACATCACATGCATAATTTTGTATGAAAAATGGTTGAAAACAATGCCTTTTTAAAAAGCGACCTCTTGTGTTTTAATGGCTCTTTTTGAATGATAACAGGCTTTTTACTTAGTCGCTTGTAATTTTGTATACCTTTCGAGCATGGTGGAGTTATAACTATTAGTTTATAATGTTACTGTGCAGGTTTGGGCTACTAAAGTTCAGCCTTACTAAAACTAAACTACCCATTTAAGTAAATGTTGAGCCATAAAATCGTATTTTTGTTGTTGAAGTTTGCTGAAGTATGTGTAATTTATCATCCAGTGGCCATATTCATAAAACCCCGATAAGCTAGATGGTTGATCAAATTACAATTTTGATGTCCGCTAGGCTTAGCTGGTATTCACAAAAGGCCAATAGGCTAAATTCGCTATCGTAGTCAAGGCCCGACCTAGCATGACAACCCATCTGTCTAAATTCCACAAGCATTTGGTATTCCACGACATTGTTAGTCGAAATGCGAACAATAACAACAATAGATCTGCGGTGCGGACTTATTGCATTGAAATCTATTTATGTGGGACCTTCTGTTGGACTTACAACAAAGGCGTAAAGTTGAATGACGACCTAGCACCCAGCTAAATTTTTCTTATTCACAAAAGCCAAATAGGACAAATTTGTAGCGACAACTGGACAAAAATGTATAGGTACTCCGGTGTACCTCTAAATCGCTAGTAAGTAACAATCTGCCCGATTGTAGTGTGTATGCGTGTGGCGCGATGGTGAACTTGGCAATAAGGGATATTAGAGAATTTTGTTATGATAGCGTGATGTTAGTTCAAAATAGTTCCCTAAAACATACTTTTCCGTGTTTGTCCTAGCATCCTTGTACTTCATCAATAACATCTTTATCAGCTTAAATTACATGTTTTTATCTGGAGAGTAATTTGCCTTTATTTGTCCTTTTTGTGACATATTAGCATACTTCGGATTGATTTTATGTGATTTCAATTCTGTTTTGATGAATCTATCTATATAATACTATTTAATGCAATTTCGTTCCTGTTTTCACTGCAATTGAATAGTTTCCCTTGTCATGCTATCATATTATAAGCGTGGCGGAGCTTGATCGTAATGAGGAGGGAGATGTATTTGGTTTTGCTTCATTGGGGGTGGCTATAAAAACATGTGCCTACGCTTGATCCCTCCCCCTCCCCCCCCCCCCCCTCCCCCCCGCCCGCGATTTTTTTCTGCGTCTTTGAGAGAGACTATCACTCGTGCATGCGCAAAGCCAAAATTTCCGACTTTCATAATACGGACTTTTCGCAAACCTGAGGACGACGAGTAGTGGGGTGGTTAAGGGGTCCATGACTGCATTTTGGGGTACGATTGTTTTACTTGGCATACATACTCCTTGGATCAAAAGAAGAAAATTCGTCAAAAGAGACACTCTGTATTTATGCAAATTAGGCCTAATTTCCATAATTGATACAGAGTGTCTCTTTGGATAAATGTTCTTCTTTTGATCCAAGGAGTTTGTATGCCAAGTAAAACAATTGTACCCCAAACTGCAGTGAACACCCATATTTGTGGCCCCTACTAGAATAAATTACGTCATTTAGGCGAGAAATTACGTCACTTACGTTCTCTCTCGTCGTTATCGTAGACTGGTAAAGGCCCCGTTACACATTCACGGTACCAACACGGATGAGCTGAACAATAGAATAATAGAACGCTGGTCTCAACACGGAGCTCCCGGTGGCTACAAGGACGTCCACGGTGCCAACACGGAACCAACACGGACGTCCACGGTGCCAATACGGAACCAACACGGACGTCCACGGTGCCAACACGGTACCAACACGGACTGATTTCATCCGGGTTTGAAAATTATGCAGGTTTAATTTCCCCTGGTGCGCCCAAGCATCACGCCGGAGGCAACACGGATCACGCCGGATACAACACGGATCAAGCCCGAGGCAACACGGAGCATCCCGGACACAACTGGGTGTACCCCGGTTGACAACAATATGGGCAACATTTGACTGATTGCCATTAAACCAAAACAACAACAAACAGACCGTCAATCCGTGGTCATCCGTGTTGGCACCGTGAATGTGTAACGGGCCCTTAAAGGGCCTGTTACACATTAACGGTGCCAACACGGATGAGCTGAACAATAGAACGCCGGTCTCAACACGGAGCTCCCGGTGGCTACACGGACGTCCACGGTGCCAACACGGAACCAACACGGACGTCCACGTTGCCAACACGGTACCAACACGGACTGATTTCATCCGGGGACGTCCGGGGTGAAAATTGTGCAGGTTTAATTTTCCCCTGGTGCGCCCAAGCATCACGCCGGAGGCAACACGGATCACGCCGGATGCAACACGGATCACGCCGGAGGCAACACGGAGCATCCCGGACACAACTGGGAGTACCCCGGTTGACAATAATATGGGCAACACTAGTCACATTTGACTGATTGCCATTAAACCAAAACAAACAGACCGTCAATCCGTGGTCATCCGTGTTGGCACCGTGAATGTGTAACGGGCCCGTTACACATTCACGGTGCCAACACGGATCGAGGGCCGGTGTCAGTACGGTCCAAGTACGGTGCCAACACGGATAGGTACGGTACGAACACGGTGTATATACGGATAAGCAAGGAAGCAAAACGGAGTCAACACGGATGAGCTGAACAATAGAATTTGGCCGGTCTAACAGGTTTAATTTCCCTGCTGTGCCCAAGGATAACGCCGGAGGCAACACGGAGGACGCTGGAGACAACACGGAGCATCCCGGACCCAACTGGGAGTACCCCGGACCGTCAATCCGTGGTCATCCGTGTTGGCACCGTGAATGTGTAACGGGCCCTTAACCGGTTATACTACGACTGAAATGTCAAGCGACCGCTTGTCCGGATGCAGATCGATTGGACAATGAAAAGAAACAAAAGAAAACAATCCGGTTGACATGACAACAATCAATGGGATAGTGAAATTCCACAGGTGTGAAACAGTTTAACTCGTTCACACCTGTGGCAAATGTCACTAATTGGCACATAACATACACTTGCAGGGGGATATCCATTGATAATGAAGACAAATAGCTAATAAAATTTCATAGGTGCAAAATGGTTTAATTTGTTACTACATTTAGTTATGTTTAGCCTGGACTCGAGTGGCGCGGCAAACCAACTAAACCGAACACAAAAAAGTTAGCCCCCCCCCCCCCCCCCCTTAAAGTGGACTTCCACACGATTTCAAGCTTCTAATGATTGAAAGACAGATATTCTAGGTCAATAAACACAATTTTGTATGAAAAAAGTATGATTGTGGGTTCTTATAATTGGCTTTGAAATTCTAATGACACAAATTCGCGAGCGAGCTTGTTCTATCCCACAATGCACCAATTTGTGACGTGCGACCCTCACTATGCGCCTATCTATGTTTTTACACTGCAGCGAATGTGTTCTTTTGATCGGATCAATACAATGCTCGATCATGAATAGTTTAGTCCACGATGCGCCACTCAACCGTGCCTTTGAGCATTACTGCATTGTTGAACGGTTTTAAAATAGTTGCCTGCCCGAAATTGTAACACGTTTGGCTTTCATTGGAATTTGAATAGACACAAAGTCCTGTAAACGTGGTTATTGAATTTGCTGGCTCTGCATGACCGGCTATTATGAATGACACATGCAGAAATCACAATGCAGTGGCACCAGATTCAAGCCTACTCAAGAAATTGAGCAAAGTGAGGGTGCTACGTAAGGGTCTCATGATTGTGTGCAGTAAATTTAATTATTTCCTCAGAGTTAATGACATTAGAAAAATCTCTTAGAAATCAACCAAAGAGAGTCAAATCCTGATAATATTCAAGCACATCCCTAGATTTATTTCCAATATACTGTATTTTGTTTAAACTCGTCCGGAATTCTCCTTTAACAACTCCTCATAATTTCATAACTGTTTCAAGATGACGTCTTACCACAATATTTATACAGCTTTTAATGTTAACTACATTCATAGATATTCATCACTTCATGGCTGTCATCAGCCGAGCGGAAAATGGATAAGCTGCTGGTGCCTGCTAGCGTAATTAAGGTGTTTGATGTTGCTAGGCAACAACAGGTCGATCGCAATATAGCGTTCGCTAGACCCTGCTTGCGAGAGATATATCGAGCGATACCGCAGCAGCATGTCGTTAGGTAACAATAGGACGATCCTTGCGTAATTTTCGCTAGCCCCAGCGTGCGTGATAGAGTGAGTTTTGCTGTGGAGTCATAGAGTCACGTGAGTGAGTGACCTACGTGGCAGTCGGGAGCTAGTTCGTGTAGCGCGTGTGATTGGGCCCTCGGTATCACGTGGGTGAGGATATTGTGCGGTTGCTTGGAGATGGGGTAGGTGGAAGCGCTGATTGGCTGTAAGATCGGGGCGGGAAATGCGAGTGTCTGGATGTGTGTGAGTATATCAGAATAAGGCAGAGTGATTTGAGATCCTGCTCCAGAAGGACGTGCGTGAGATGGCTGTGATTTGAGTGGACCAAGTTTGCCTTTCTAAATGTTTTAGTTAAAGGTTTTAAATAAGGAAATCCCTTTTCGGTGACTCTCCAGCCCAGTGTGCAGCACGACAACGTCCAAGCCTTCACCACAACTGGTGACCGTAAGTTAAATCGCTTGTTGACTCTGTTTTGGAGTCTGTTAATTGTGTCGAATGTTATGAATGTATATAAGAGTTGTACCAGAAATTATATGACAGTGAAAGGATGGTGCTAGTGGAGCACAAACCAAGTAAGTTAAATTATTTGAGAGGTCGTGTTTAACCTCCGGAATATATGTTTGCTCTTTATATTGGATGCTATCTTTGGAGGATGATATTATTTGAGATTGACAGGAAGTTCAATTCGTTGTTTCTGTATGCGAGGTGATTCCGCATTATGCTCAAGTGTGTATTAGCTAGGGCTTGTTAATACTTGTTTTAATAATAAAATGATAAAGCCGGTCGGCAATATACTCGTTACATTTTTGCTTGTTTAGAAATTATATATATAAAATATTGATGTATGCAAGTTGCACCGTAGTGGAAATATGTTCTGGAATTATTGTTTGCAGTTGCATCCGGTTATTGGACCTGGCTTCCTCATCCGGTGGCGGTATCCGACTTCTCCGTCCGGTATCCGACTTCTACATCCGGTATCCGACTTATACATCCGGTATCCGACTTCTACAACCGGTATCCGAATCCAATGTACGCGACTGGCGTGTGCATCCGACCCTCGCGTTCCGCGTCTGTCGCAACGAGTGAATCCGATCGTCGTATCCGGTTCGCGTACCCAGTGGACACCACGCTCGCGCAACCAGCATTCAGCACAGCCTGTCTTGGCGATGATCCGGCACTCGATTAGCGTTCAGCGGGGACTGACGAATACGAGAGACTTTACGCGACTCTGCGGCCGTTAGATAGATTCGTGTACCATAAACTGAATATTCGCTTAGTGGCTACCGAATATTACGTTTTAATAGTTCTTCTCTTGACTGATAATTGCCGGCTTGTATTATTACACTGTTCCCTTGTAGCTATACACACTAGATGGCTCTCTGCTCAGGATACTGAGTGATTGTAATTTTAATTTAGTTACTGAATTTATTGATGCTTGACATGGGAAGATCTGATTAAAGATACTACATTATATTAACTTGTAAAGCAAGCTTGTCGTGTGTGCTTGAATTGAGTCTGCTTTACTTTAATGCAACCGGTACACACATACCTCTTTAGATACATTTAAACAAATCACGGGAAACAGGGTGACAATGGCTAAATGAGCACAGATTAAAAACAAAAATAATGACCCAATTTCAAAAGTCACAAGAACTTGCGCATGCCTGTACATTGTTGTGAAACAGCACATGTGGCTGAATGCATTGATTATGGTTTGTGAAACAATGCCTTCCCTGACTTGCAAAGTCCCGCCCCTTAAAATTCGCGATTTCAAAGGCATGACCAAATGACGTCATTGCAGGAAAAAGTAGCATTCATCTGTTATTATATTAGATTATACTAGAATAAAATTTCCTTTCATTGTCCCTTTTTCCAAGAAAAAACTCTTATTTGGCTTCTCCGTGAAAAGTCCGTTTTTAAGTCAAATGTTGCGCCATTTTGATGTAGGGGCCACTTCATGTTCTGCAAATCATGAGAATTCGGGCCAGTGCAGTTTAACATTTTAAAGCGTCATATTTATAAGAGTTTCTCACATTGCATAGTTAGGCCCATAGCCAGGGGGTCAACTTTTCATCGGTCTCTGCCATCGTTTACATCGGTCTCGGTCTCGGCCATGATAGGTCTTGGTCACAATCACCCCCCCCCCCCCCCCCCCCCCCATCCCTCCCACTCCCCCAGACACCCTCAACCAGTGGTCTTGGTCTCGGCATGATTGGTTTGGTCACGAACACCCCCCCCCCCCCCCCCCCCGCCCACCCAAAACAACCAAAACAACCACACACACATACTTGTAAGAGCCTTCAATCGGGGACATGGTTTTTTCAATGTTATAAACACCTTCAAACGGGAATATGCCCGTTTGTTCAATGTTGTTGGCTTGTCCCCGGTTTGCTGGTGTGTAAACATGGCAATATGCCCAATTGGCGGGTTTAAAAATACACACACATTCACTTGCATACAAACACACTTATACACCCACTATGTCTAAAAACGTGCAAAACGGGCATATAAGGGATATCCTTAAAAAATCAAAATAACATACAGTACAGCCCTTAAGACGATCCCTGAAGCACTATACGGGGCTGTTCGGAAACCGGGGATATGCCCGGTTTCCGGAATATCCCCGTTTGCCGGTGTTTAAACTTGCGTGTATCCCCGATTGACGGTCCTTACACACGCACGCATGCACACACACACACACACACACACACACACACACACACACACACACCCCTTACACAACTCAACCAGTGGTCTCGGTCTCGGGCCACTTTTGTACATTATACGCACCCCCAGTAATTGATTGATTGATTGATTGATTGATTGATTGATTGATTGATTGATTGATTGATTGATTGATTGATTGATTGATTGATTGATTGATTGATTGATTGATTGATTGATTGATTGATTGATTGATTGATTGATTGATTGATTGATTGATTGATTGATTGATGGAAAATTACTGATGTTCATTTGCGCCGTTCCATAGCATAAACAAATTAAAACAAGAGCGTAATCAGCTAATGAGTTGAAAAATTCGTAGAATGGACTCGGGACAAATTCGAAACATTTAAATAAAATTAAATACAATATTTACGTAACAATCATGGGTAATCTTACCCGCAATACATTTCTTTATGATGATGTCTTCTTGAACCTTAACGATCTTTTTCTGATAAGATGCACCCGTCTTCTTCAGGACTTCTACACTTCCGTTCCGCGTGTGCACCAGGACCGAGCCACCCTCCAGTGGAATGATGTCAGTCAAGCGATCACCGATGGCGATGTCGACGTCCTCTTCGTAGCAATACGTGTCTGCTCTCATCGCCCGAATCACAAACTTCTCCGAGAAGGATCCTAGCGACGCCATCGCCTCCGACATCGGACGCGACGAGGTACGTCCTCCGCTTGAGCGACACAGACCGCGTCATGTTGCCCGACAGGTCGTACACGCGCAGGTCGTTCGGTGTATCGTCGGTGAGGCAGACGAGTTTACCATTCGGAAGCGGCGCTGCGCTGATGATCTTGGTCTCTGATGGTCTTATGATCACGTTTCCTTCGGTGGTGTTTTCGAGCGAGAAGTTCGCCAGTCTGTAGCGATACGTACGATCTCTCCCAGCGAAGTCCTGCAGGAGGAAGCGTCCATCTGATGAAGCGCACATGAGTGACCACTTGCTGCCTGGGTTTCTGTTAACTTGCCCCGCGTCGCTCACTGCAATTTTTTAAATCAATATTCGATTCATCGTTCAGGGTTTTCGGATGACGATATTTGTAGTAATGCCACAATTATGTAACTCAGTTTACTCCTAGATATAGCGATTCGTTTTCACAAAATATAAATATTCAAGCACGCAGGTTCTATATACATGGCCTATATGGTTAGAGGAATTATTCAACCAGAACGTACATTTGGTGGAGCGGCTGACATTCGTTGAAAAATATCTGCAGTTGTATCAAAAATATATTTTATTGATAAAATTAAATAGTCCATAAGAAACGTCACAATCACAGTCTACAGAATCATACACTCTGGCTTCAAAGATATATTTATTCCGATCAGTTAAGATAGTAAAGTATATTTTTGGAAAATGGTGTAAACATATTCATAAACACATTCCCTAAACATGCACACCGGGTAAATGAGCGAAGTTCAATTCCACGCACAGTGTGATGCTAAGGTAACAATTACATTACTATTGTTCAGCATTTTGTCGGTTTGTGGGATAAATACGCGCCGGAGATCATCGCAGTCACATCGTGCGTGCTCGTTCAACGAATAATGGTAGTGGTGAAGCTAAAGGGGTCTAACAAGCGGGACAATTGCCCCCCCCCCCCCCTCTCCCCCATTTTATGAATATGTCCTCCTTACCCCATCCTCTGCACACACAAAATATGAGTAAACGCGATATATAACACCATATGTTGGGCATATATGCCGCCTCTTCCCCCCCCCCCCCGCCCCCCTAAAAAAATATATATATATTTTAAAAAATCAATCAATCAATTATACAAATCGAAACTAAATAGTTATGATTCTATCATGCTTGAGTGATAGAAAGAAATTGTAATGTCTGATAACTGGAATATTTAAACCCCTTTATTCATGGTAAATGTGACCCCTTTACAGATATAAACATTCGATAGAGAGCATAATTATCAGGATCAATTAAAAGTTATTCCCTGCTGGTAAAACCTCGACTTAAAGTCAACGCCAGCGATTTGTATACGAATGCCTATACAGGGTGGCCCAAATAAACGGAACAGGCACTTCACAAAATATAGTAACGCATGTATTATGTCCGATGGATAGGGTGTCTTTTTCAAATGAACAACGATACCAGTCAATTTGGTCGTGTAGTTTTTGTTTTAGGGCGCTGTGAGTGACACCATCTTAGGTTCTCTTTTCTGTCAATTTTTACCGAGCCAGTGCTTGAAACATCGCAAGTACCGCCTTTCATAGCCTTCCCTTGAGCAACGCGCGCCATTGTAAGTGCGCACTCAGCCGTGTGCCGAGAGAATGGGCAATGTCGTTGAATGGTATTACGGGCAGGGAGTGCAATTTAACTGCAACTGACTATAGGTAAAAATTGACAAAAATGGTCACCTGACATGGTCTCACTCACAGCGTCCTAAAATTAAAAAACTACGTGACCAAAATTACTGTTCTTGGTATCGTTTTTCATTGGAAAGGACACCCTATCCGATGGACATAAACATTTTGGTACTATATTTTTGGAAGTGGCCCGTTCCAAAAGTAACCTTATTTTAGGATAATTCAGCCGTTTACTAACGGCTTTGGGTCAATTAAACTTTTTTATGCTCTAAATAATAATAATAATAATAATAAATCATTTATATAGCGCAGAACCTATGTATATATATTCGACTGCGCTTCAAGAGCTCCTATAAATACCATTCTACTGCACAATGCTATATAATATGAAGCATAATCATAAATAAAAAATAAGTCTGTGTTTAAAACAAATAAGTTTTTACTTTTAATTTAAAACTCTCTAAAGTTTGGGATGTCCTAATATCCACAGGTAGCTTATTCCATAATCTAGGAGCTGCACAAAGAAATGATCGATCACCTAAGGTTACTTTTGTTCTAACTTTGGGGATCTGTAATGCCAGTGTGTCTTGTGTACTACGAAGATTATGACCATGAGTTTGAAACTTAAGAGTCAATAATTCAATAATATAACTAGGAGCTTGGCCATTTAGCGCTTTATAAACTATCATTAACATCTTAAATTCAATTCTTTGACGTATGGGTAACCAATGTAATTCTCTTAACAGTGGTGTTACATGAGCAAATTTAGAAAGATTACAAATCAATCTTGCACATGTGTTTTGAACCCGCTGCAACTTTCCTATCTGTGAGTTTGGTAATCCATACAATAAACTATTACAATAATCTAACTTACTCGTAATACATGCGTGGACGACAATTTTCATGCTATCTTGATCAAAATATTTACGGATGCGCCTCATGCAATACATGTTCATACGTCATTACAAAAATGAATTGTTCTTATGAGACAATATGAGACAAACTGTATTTAAAAGGGGATAACCCCGCTCTATGCCCCAAAGAGAGCTTGCTTTTGATTCATGATGTCTTTGTCTTATAACAAAGAGTAAGAAAGCAGGTGGTGCAATCTCATGCTATGAACAGCTTTATGTCTAGACCCCTTTACAAATCCACTCAATCCATTAGAATATAATACCATTAGCCTTTCATATTGCGCTAATATGATCGATCGATGCAAGTTCACTCAGATCAAACCGTATTTAAAAGGGATAAACCCGCTCCATGCCCTAACAAAAACTTGCATTTGATTCGTGACTATAAAAAACATTTTCAGTTCAGTTTCAGTTTCAGTTTAGTTTATTTCATTTCCAACACAAATTCAAAAACATAGCATTGTACAAAACAAAACAAAGTTTACATATGTAAAATTTAATTAGCTGTACAATGAAAACTAGAATCATATATAGTAAAATAATATATTTGGAAATGGAGGGATCCACTAAAAGGCAACGTTGTACATTGTGGACCCCTCGAGTAATAATAAAGCAATTAAATCATAATTTATAAACAAGTCAAATAATACTTTACAAACGTACTTTATTTTTAAATTAACAATAAACTGTACATTTGAGTTAAAATTGCATCCAGTAATTGGGTAACTAAAAACAAATATAAAGGTGGGCCGACAGAGACTTTGACCAGCAGAAATAAACAATACAAAACACCACAACACAAACGTGCATAGCACAGGATAACTTAGGATGTCAAATGCATAAGATTAAGAAAAGATGTGAAAGTAACATACGTGAAGGTAACATGAAGAGAAAGGATGGTTGGATATGGACAGAGACAGAATTGTTGACGCATGCGGGTATAAGCGATATAAGAGCGCTCAATACAAAAGAAAAATAAACAAAGATGGAAGGTAATTTTCGGTGAACAGTAACACAAACATATAGATGATGACCTTTTGTTGATTAGCATGAAACAGTACTTAGGGAGACCACCATACTTCTCAATGTAATGGGTTTCGTAAGATTGCAATAATAATAGTTTAATCCTTTTCTTAAACAAATTAAATGAAGTTGCATATTTAATATCATCGTTGAGAGTATTCCACAATTTGGGACCATTATAAATAAATGTATTTTGAGCTAACAAAGTTCTTAATAAGGGCAATTGGAATTCTCCCGAATGTCTTAATGGGTACTTATGAACTAATTTTGTTTTCATCAACTCAATAACGGTTGTATTCAATGAACAAAGATTACTTAGGTACACATGTGTATTGTATTATATCGTAATTCTAATCAAGAGTATAGAATAGGACAGACCATTTTTAAAGGAATCTAGTAATTTTGTTCACATATGCAAAAAAAATAATAAAGGCTCGCTAAAAGATCTATTTTTGTGATCCGATATGTCCACTGATTGATGTATGGAAGTTTCATGTTAAATGGATGTTGGTCCTTTTGTCACGTATATGAAAGAAATGCGAAATTGTGCGCGCGTATGCGTGCGTGCATGTATGTGTGTGTGTGGGTGTGGGTGTGGGTGTGTGTGTGTGTGTGTGTTTGCGTGAGTGTGTATGTGGTACGAATTCAGAGTTATTCAGCGCACCCCTCGTCACGTTCAATATTGTACACAAAAGTATTGATCTGAAGTGGTTTGTTCCCGTGTACACATGTTTAAAGTTTATTAAGATGTTAAAACAACTATGAAGGGAGAACCCCGCTTTTAGCACCAACATTCCTGAATAAAGGTTGTTTACTCATGATTGGTTCCCGGTTAGTATGTTGACTATGATCAAGAACGCTAGTTAGATGGGTGAATTAATTATAATTATGCTTACAAACCAGTCCGTGAAACGTCATTACAAAAATGGATTGTTCTTATGAGACAGGATCGATCGATGCAAGTTCACTCGATATCAAACTGTATTTAAAAGGGATAACCCCGCTCTATGCCCCAACGAGAGCTTGCCTTTGATTCGTGATGTCTTTGTCTTATAACAAAGAGTAAGTAGGCAGACTGTAGCCTTTCATATTGCGCTATAATATGATCGATCGATGAAAGTTCACTCAGATCAAACCGTATCTAAAAGGGATAAACCCGCTCCATCCCTTAAAGAAAACTTGCTTTCGATTCGTGATTATGAAAAACATTATCAGTTCAGTTTAATAATTAATAAACAAGTCAAATTATACTTTACAAACGTACTTTTTTAAATAATTAACAATAACATGTACATTTTAGTTAAAATTGCATCAAGTAATTAGGTACTAAAAACAAATAAAAAGGTGGGCCGACAGAGACATCGACGAGCAGAACAAAACAATACGAAACACCACAACACAACGTGCATAGCACAGGATAACTTAGGATGTCAAATGCATATGATTAGGAATGAATGAAAATATGTGAAAGTAACATACGTGAAGGTAACATGAAGAGAAAGGATGGTTGGATATGGACAGAGACGGACGCAAACGGGTATAAGCGATATAAGAGCGCTCAATACAAAAGAAAAACAAACAAAGATGGAAGGTAATTTTCGGTGAACAGTAACACAAAAATGATTTGCAACGAATGGTCACGTATCACGTATCACGTATCACGTATCACGTTCACGTTTTGCGCTATTTCGTGAAACAGTTAACTCTTATTTACGAAGTGTAGGGCCAACCATTCATTGTTTTCCACGCCGGTAATACACGAATTGTCGCGTTTACCAAAACGTGACGTGAATGTTTAATCAAGATTTTTAAAATTACAAGCGCTTTTTACTAAGACTAGACAAACATGCAGAAAAGTATGCTAAAGATCCACACAAATTAATTATTGTGGGTGATTTTAATTCACATAATGTTTTGTGGGGTAGTAAAACAAAT
Source organism: Echinarachnius parma (assembly GCA_037951105.1). Lineage (NCBI taxonomy): Eukaryota > Metazoa > Echinodermata > Echinoidea > Clypeasteroida > Echinarachniidae > Echinarachnius > Echinarachnius parma. The sequence continues at coordinate 147,452 of JBAMJV010005523.1, forward strand.
GATAGTAATGGAATTTTGATTGAAGAATTTTTGATGAAAAATGATGATTGTTTTAAATGATGGTTCAGGAACTAGACTAGATCCTTTTACTGGGAAAACATCCTGCCTGGACTTATCGTTAGTGTCAGCACCTCTGGCAAATAAATGTCAATGGCAAATAAATGTCAATGAAGGTGAACAGACGAAATGTTCTTTTAAAAAAATGGACTGGACTGCTTTCAGTCGAATGTATGAAGAGAAGATGTATGAAGAGAAGATTACAATTGAAGCTCTATATGATGAGGATGTAAATATCTTTCATGCAAACTTGATATAAACGTTGTATGATATATTTAGAATATTATTACCTAGTAATAATAATAAGAAAAGGGGCAACCCAGTCCCATGGTGGACAGAGACTTGTTCCGCCAAAATAAAGGAAATAAATAAATGTAAAAATAAATTGTCGAAAATGTGGACTCAAGAAAATTTACAAACTTTCAAAGAAAAGAAAGGTGAGGCACAAAGGACAATTCGACAAGCAAAAAGAACTTATTGGCAAGCATATTGTGCAAAATTGAATAGATTTACATCCATGTCTCAATTATGGCAGTTTATTCGCCTTTTGAGTGGAATTCCAAAGAAATCTATGCACAATTTTCAAGCGATTGTGTTAGACGATAAAGAAAAAGCAAATGAGTTAGGAAATTATTTTGTAAAGATTGGAAAAAAAGGATAAGAGTAAAGATAATTCTAAAGTAGATGGGGAATTTAAAGAAATAGTAAATTATTTAAATGAGGAGATGGATCAAAATATTGAGTTGACAATAAATGAACCCTTTAAGATATTTGAATTAGAAAATATTTTACAATTGAAAAATGCCTCGGCCCCTGGCAACGACGGTATCACGTATGAGATATACCAACACTTACCAGGAAAGGCCAAGCATGTGATATTAGATTTATACAATCTAATATGGAAAATATTCCTATCCAATGTAAGCACGCTATTTTAATTCCAGTTTTAAAATATGAAAAGAATCCACAAGAAGTATCCTCTTCCCGACCAATAACACTATTATCGTGCTTTATTAAAATATTAGAAGGCTTGGTAAAGGAAAGGTTGAATTATTATATTGAGAAACACTCTCTATATTCCCCCATTCAGAGTGGTTTTCGAAAACGCCGAAGTACAATTGATAATATTGTTCATTTAGAAAATGAAATACAAAAACATTTACGTGTTGGAGTGAAAACTATGGCAGTTTTCATAGACTTGCAAAAGGATTATGATACAATATGGATAAAAGGACTCATTGTTAAATTAAACAAGTTGGGTCTCAAAGGAAATGTATTGAAGTTTTTAGTAAATTATTTGCTTCAAAAATCTTTCCAAGTTCAACTTGGGAAAGAAAAATGTGAAGTAAAATACTTAGTGAATAGTCTTCCCCAGGGAAACATCCTAAGTCCTCTATTGTTTAAAGTAATGCTTAGTGATATTCCACAATCGCCTGAAATACACCATTTAATATACGCAGACGATTGCGTTATTTGGAAATCGGGGAATGATATAAGAACAAATATGAAAATAATGCAAGATTATATAAATGAATTATATGATTGGTTAATTTCTTGGGGATTGCATATATCTCAAGATAAAACAGTACCTATACTGTTTTCAAATTGTGGGAAAGATGAAGGCCTAACATTATATTTGAAAGGGAAACTATTAATCCCTCAAAAGGAATATAAATATTTAGGCGTCATATTTGATAAAAGATTAACATGGAGACCACACCTGGAGGATGTGGTCAAACGGTGTAAAAAAAAGATAACTGTGATTAAAAGTTTGGCCCATGCAAAATGGTGTGGAGACTCTCGGGAATTATTGATGGTATACAAATCTGTAATACTATCAGTTATTGACTACATGCGTGCTAAGCATACGACTCCGCTGCAACAAGTGTAAAAAATAAAGTTAACTCTGTGCAATACCAATCTGTATTGGTATGTGCAGGAGCTCAGAAGGGAACTTCCCTTAGAACACTGCAGGTTGAATTAGGGGAAATGCCCCTTGACCTGCGGCGAGAAATGATGAGTTTGAAATTATGGAACAACACATGTATCATTTGGAGAAAGAGCGTATAAATTGGAAAAACAATTTAAATATGAAATGGAAGTAATAAGTCCTTTGGAGATGCCTTTCTGGCAAATGGCTTTACCCTCTGTATCAACGGAGTTGACAGAGACAATAAGTAAAAATGATAATCGATTACATCAAAAACAAGCAGCTTTAGAAATAATAAACACAAAATGTGTCGTAAATACCGGCGTAATCGCCGCAGACTTTTTCCTCGAAAAAACCCTGCAAAGTCGGGGTGCGGCGTGTACGCGGAGATAGTCAAAATGTTACTCTTGACTGGCCTCAAAACAACACATTTCAGCAGGTGTGGGACTATTGGTTGTATTGCACTGTATTGTATTGCGTGATAAAACATTATATAGCCAAATTGTCTACGTTTACCCTGGCCTAGAATGGTTTCTCACTTTTTTTTGCTGATATTTGCGAAATCTGATATGTTTTTAACTTCAAAGTTACGAAACAAATCCACACTGCCAGCGCCGCGCTCGTCTAGCTGTCATCGATCTAGCTACGTGCGTTATGAATGTATTGCATTTGCACGTACATACATCACAGTACCTGGTTCTTTGTAGTACAGTGCAGTACAGTAGGGTTAAATTTCACGCGCCGCCGATTTCATGCTAAAATTTGGCACATTTTCCCAGCCGATGTTCTGGTTTCCCGCCGTTATTCCCGCTTTTTTTGTCACCAGTTTTCCTAGCGCACTTTTCTCCCACATTTTTTTTTTCTTTCAATTTCAATGCCCAAAGTCGGCATGCGGCGTTTACGCGGATGCGGCGATTGCGCCGGTATTTACGGAAATCACTTGTCTATTTTTACTGATGGATCCAAATCCCCAGAATCAGGAAGAGCAGCTGCTGCCTTTTATGTTTCTTATTATAATTATTCTCAGTCAAAGAGATTACAAGACAATACCTCATCATATAGAGCAGAAATGGCTGCCATTGCACTTGCTCTTGAATGGTTATGTCAACTCCCTAGCCTTCACACAGGAGTTGTGGTATGTAGTGATTCTTTAAGTTCACTACAGTCCATAACAAATGGAATAAATAAAGAAGATACATTTGTATATGAAATATTGGTATTATGCACTCACTTGAATTTACAAGGAATTGTGGTGAATATTGAGTGGATACCGAGTCATTGTGGAGTTAAAGACAATGAAATGGTTGATAGAGAAGCAAAAAATGGCTTGAAGAAAAAAAAAAAGATTTTTAATAAATTAAGTAGAAGTGAAATAAATTGTATGATTAAACAAAAGTATTATATTAAATGGCAACACAGATGGGAGGACACTGAATCTCCCTTGAAAAATATTCAAAATAATGTAACTCAGACATACTGTTGTTAATTGAATAATATAACATTTGCATCTATATTGCACCGTTTACGGATGGGAAATATTGGTTTAAATATTAATTTAGTAGTAATAAATAAGCATGAAACTGGATTATGTTCACATTGTGGGTTGTTAGAAACTTTAGAACATTTTTTATGCCATTGCCCTCAATATTTAATTGAGCGAGCAATGTTGATGTGTGAATGTGGAATTACACATCAAGATCATATTGTATTTTTGTTAAAATCTGAAGTTTTAGCTCACCAAAGAGCATTGATAGATTATGTCATTAGGACAAATATATTTTGATTGATTGATTGATAATAATTTTGTATGTAGTATTTAATTTTGCACACGCACCTTTGAAAGGCCAATCTGTTTGCTCTTGTATTGTATTAATTAAATATTATATGAATATAAATATTTTGTTATGCATGTTGGAAATTCGGTTATGAGAAGAAAAAAAATATGGCATTGACCTGCCTTGTCTGTGTATCGGAGGGGCCTAGGCTATTAAAGCTGAGAAGTCTGCTCGACGTACGGAGCCGGATTGGCCAGATGATACCTAGACAGCGGACAAGGAAAAGAGATTGATTCCCCACATTTATATATTCTCAATATAATTTAATTTTGGTCTTGTTTATGAGGAAAACAAAATGAAACGTGTATATAAAAAGATACATATTATATATAATTTTAAAAGGAGCAATTAGTTTGAGTTGAAATAAATAAGACAAAAGAAAGAAGGAAATAAAAAAGATTGGCGTAAATATTCAAAATGAATGAAGAACGCCAATAAACCTAAAACAACAACAACAACAACGGCTTTGAGGGCTGGTAAGACGGCATCATGTGACAGGGGAGTGATCAGCGTTGCCAATTACATTTGAACAGGGGTGCGATCGCCCAATTATACTCAAGCCATGGAGCTGTATTTAGGACATCTATGCAGCTCTTGTGGCTCAAGCCTCACTAATTTTTCTTCATGTCTTGAAGATTTGTTAAAAACTATTATTTATATTTTGTTTTGAAAAGGAAATCAACAAAATAAATGTATACTTATATATTATTGATAATATAAATGCATCAACATATAAAGAAAGAAACGTAGGTGGCGACAATAGTCATATTATTGACTAAACGCCAAAAAAGAACTAAATTACAACAACAACGGGTTAAAAATGGTCGACGAAAATGCCGAAACCCCTTCAAGTCATATTTTCAATCATTATGTTTATGATATTCCTGTGCATAATTCAGAGTAATCTGAGACGATATTATGTATTTTTGTGATTTAGTAAATGTACAACCATACCATTTGCATTATTTGTCTTGTTATTATAATAATTCTAAAGACGTGTCACGGGTGTCGTGCGTGAATTTTGACAAATGTAGCTGAACGCTACTATACGCAGCGGACTATTCACTCCGCATATTACAACAGAAGTGGCTACGATCGTAGTCTCCGCGTGGTCGTTAACGGCGTTGTATGTGCATGCATACATGTGAAAGTGAGTGAGTGGGTGAGTTCAATTTCAATTTCAAGAACATTGATTTAGAATTCACACTGCATTTGTACACGTTGATACAGCGGCGTCGGGATTTTTTCAAGGGGGGGGGGGGTATTTCTTCAGCCAAATTTCTGTAAGCGGAGGGGGGGGGGGGGGGGAGGTGTCCGTTGAACTTTTTCGAAGCCGAGACCAAGAATGTTCAACATTTTCGAGGCCGAGACCAGAATTCTTCGCAATTTTCGAGGCCGAGACCATCGGTAATGATAGTCGCGACCGCTAAAATGTGGTCTTGACCAGCTACAAATTGTAAACAGTCATTTTGTGGTCAAGGGGGGGGGGGGGGGGGGGGGGGGTTAAACCCCCCCCCCCCCCCCCACCCCCCCCCCCCCCCCCCCGGGTACGCCTATGCATTGATATACAAATTTATCATAACTTTAACATTCAACAAAATAATATAATTGGCAAGTGAATCCAAGGAAAAGGGGAAGCATACAATGCTTGTGTACTATTTCCTTATTACCGACAAGAAAACAAGACAAAACAAGAACACAATATAGATACAAATGAATTATAAAGATATACAAGATTCAGCAGAATAAGTCATAAGAGTTAATAAAACAATGATTTAATTAAATAATCTATAATCATCTATCAATCAATCATTCAATCTAACAATCAATCAATCAATCAATCAATCAATCAATCAATCAATCAATCAATCAATCAATCAATCAATCAATTAATCAATCAATCAATCAATCAATTATCATTCAATCAATCCATCAATTAAATCAATTAAATCATATGACATCCGAACTAGCTACTTGTAGTTGGTATAGGTAGGACTGGTTCTTGGTTGAATTTAAACCGAGAATTAGTCTCTCCTCAAAGGACAATTTACATTATTTTTTTTTTTTTTTTTTTTAGAGATCCTCAACAACTATTAAAAAAACGCTTTTGAAATTTTTTGAAAAAGTGAAAGCATTTTTGTTTTTTTTGAAAAAATCATCTTATTATTTGTGCCCCAAATACTTATAAGATCAAGCATATTTATTGATATTTCAGCCGTTTCTGGGTCGTTTTGACCAAATAAAGTTTATTCTGCCATTAAAATTGCATGTTCTTTCAAATTCGACACTCAGTTTTTCATTACCTCACAAAATTTTTTGATGTACAGCGCCCTCTCTACCAAAAGTAAACTCCCCCTTTAAATGAAATAAGAGATTGAAGGGCCGGTCACATTTACGGTAGTGGACGTAGTTTAACGTAGTGGAGGTTAACGTAGTCGAAGTTAGTTGAACGTACCGGCATCCGTACCGTACCGTACCATAGTTGTCCGTGATGCTAACTTGGTATTAACCATGTTAACTCGGGGGAGCCGTGATCTTCGATTTAATTTTTGAACATGTTCAAAAGAGCGGTACGTTAAAGGCATCCGTAATGCTAACGTACTAAACCGAAGTCTAACGTAGTCTAACGTACTTCGTTACGTACTTAAACGTACCCTAGCGTACTCTAACGTACTTTACCGTGCACAAAACCAGCATCGGCACTCTTGGTCTAGACATGTTTAAGCAAACAAATTAGACAACTTTCACAGAACTGCTATGTTTGAAAAACAAGCGCACAATGGTCGTACCACACCGCGGGCTGGCTGCATACTCCGTGCGGAGTTGTTAAAAATACCGTAGTGATGTTCTCGAGCGTAGTCTAGCGTAGTGGCTTCCGTAGTCACTCCGTACCTGTCCGTGAGCGAGCTGCACCCGCATTACCGAAGTATAGCGTAGTCTAGCGTAGTTTATCGTACATGAACATACTTATCTGTACTCTTCTGTGGCTCATCACCGTACCTTAACGTAGTTCAACGTAGTTTAACCTAGTTTAACGTACTAACACCACGTCTGACCCCTACGGATCACTACGTCCACTACCGTAAATGTGACCGGCCCTTCAGAGTGGTGAGATACATTTATTGGGTTGGCAGGCAGTTCATTTAGAATGAAAACATGAAACACTTTTTATGTTATGGTTAATTATTTTATACTTATGTCACGATCAGGTGGGGAAATACCAACTTTGGAAACAAAATAATTAACAAATATATTTCCAGATGAGGAAAAGGAAATAGCTATTAAAATTGAAAAGATAGGATTACATTTTCAAAGAGTGGGAGCAGCTTAGTTTTAACTAAGATTTATCTCTGTCCACCGTGAGATTATTATATGCAATTTTATCTTGCAGCCTGGTTTAAATACAAAATTATTGGTATTATGTTTCTTCTTTTTTTTAAATAGAATATGTGAGCAGATTTTCACGGAGTGAGTAGTGTTTGAAGTGTGTGCGTGGGGTGGGTGGGTGTGTTGGGGTTATTTGTGATGGGGGAGCACAGTTTTGTTCCAGGTATCATCAAAATTACCTCCGGTTTGTGTTTTGTCCTTTGCCTTAAGTTTAACAGAGTAGAGTGAAATATAACTGAGCCATGAATTTTGTTTATGTAGTGTAGGTTTACTCTTCGTACAGTTGTATCGTAATTAGTTCGTTTAATTATGTCTATGTTTAAGAAATTCATATTAAATATGATGTTTTTTAGGCTCGAGTGTAAATCTCTGTAAATCTATTTGAAGGAATAAAACACGATATATACATAGAAAGTGTGTAATGTTTGTATTTATTTTCATGGCTAGGGATATGAGACATGTTTGGAGCACAATGTGCAGTTATGTGCAGTCACACAGTTATTATAATTACAGTTATTATGTTAACTGTTGGTGGAGGGAATATCACGGAATGTTCCATCCGAGGGATTTTAAATGCTATTGAGGGAAGATTATAAGTCCCGAGACGAAGTCGAGGGACTTATTTTCTTCACGAAATAGCATTTTAAATCCCGAGGGAACATTCTGTGATTTTCCCCGACAACAAAGTTAACAGCTGTTATATCATCTGGCTAAATCCGCGGGCCTATACAAATTCATGCATTTGAAAATGAAATCAGTCAAAAACAACATAGTATACGGTACATGTAGATTATACGTGTACCTTTGGTTCTCATTGTGACGTTATAATATAATGCAATCTCTTAGGCAGCGCGCGCCCGCGCGCCAGAGGGTGTCATAACTCTCTGGCCATGGTGTCATTATACAGTTGTTAACTGGTGGTGGAGGGAACTGGGAACATCACGGAATGTTCCATCCGAGGGATTTTAAATGCTATTGAGGGAAGAGTAAATAAGTCCCGAGACGTAGTCGATGGACTTATTTTCTTCACGAAATAGCATTTAAAATCCCGAGGATTGGAACATTTCATGATTTTCCCGACGACAAAGTTAACAACTGTTATATCATCTGGCTAAATACGGGGGCTATATTCACATTCATGCATTGAAACCGAAATCAGTCAAAAACAACATACGGTATACGTGTACCTTTGGTTCTCATTGTGACGTCATAATACAATTTATAGGCTGTACATACAAAAGCTGTCCTCAACAAAAGAGGAAGAGGGCGCCCTACAGAAACAACAAAATATATTTTTAGAATGTGAATGAGATGTTTGGTTAAAATAATCTTTCTATAGAGAGATCATCCAAAACAATTTTAAAACCATTTTGGTATTATATAAAAAAATGTGTGGAGTATTTAACAAAACAAAATAAATTATAGAATAAAAGTGAGTCCAAAACATTTCAATCGGATATATATATTTATAGATATTCAACCGATTTTGATCAACAAAATTAATTTCGTCTTAAAATGATTCGTTTTGAGGGTTAATATTACACTTAGTTTTGTATTACCTCACAAAAGAAACATTTCGTGAATCGTCCTTTCAACCAAAACTGAAGTATCTCTTTAACTGTATAGCAAGTACTCTCACAGTTATTGTACATCTAATTTTGTTAGGCAAGAAGCGGGGATAGAGATATAATACCCCTGATTAGGCTTTATATACGTGGAAAGGGGCAAGCGGGGGATGAGTTCCTTATTGGGATACATTTGTTTATTAATTCCTCTTCCCCATTGGGAAGGGGGGGGGGGGGGGGCTGAGGGGGATTGGAATCCCGCAAAGGGTATAACTCAGGTCCCCGGCCTCCCCCTCCCCATACCTTAGCTTTACAACTCGACATAACCTGAGTCAATACATTCAATACATATCTCAGAACAATTAAATGATACACGGGGTAGACTTGATATTTCAAATCGAGCGAACGTAGACAATCATCATTTTATTATATATGTCAATTTTGATTTCAATTCCATCACATTTTATTTTTGCAATAAAATAAACATCATCAAAATAATACAATCATGAACATGGTTACTACAACAAATAAAAACACCTCTACAGAATAGCCTAAATTAAACGGAATGGCATACTTCCCATACAAAGGGGGCGGGGAGACAGGATTAACTATAAAGGGTGGCCCTCAAAAAACAGAACGGGGCACTTCCCAAAATAATGTGCCAAAATAATTATGTCTATCTGATCGTGTTTTTTCCCCAATGAAAAACGATACCAAGAACAGTAATTTTTGTCGTGTAGTTTTTGTTTTAGGGCGCTGTGAGTGACACCATGTCAGGCTCCCATTTTTGTTAATTTTCACCAAGTCAGTGCCTGTTAAATCGCACTTACTGCCCGTAATAACGAGCAATCCGCGCGCCAGTGTTAGTGTGCACTCAGCCGTGTGCCGAGAGAATGGGCATGGTCGTTCAATGGTATTACGGGCAGGACGTGCGATTTAACTGGCACTGACTTGGTAAAAATTGACAAAAATGAGCACCTGACATGGTGTCACTCACAGCGTCCTAAAACAAAAACTACACAACCAAAATGACTGTTCTTGGTATCCTTTTCATTGGGAAAAGACACCCTATCCGATGGACATACTCATTTTGGTACTATATTTTGGGAGGTGCCCCGTTCCGGTTTTTTGGGGCCACCCTGTATAGATGGATAATCCTTTACCTGTATACTGGGTTAAACAGTTTTCGTTCTCGGTCTGATCTTGTGACCCCATGTCAGGTTTCACATTTTCCATGAAAGCATTCAGACATCTTACAATGATTGTGGTCTCAAATGTCATTTTCGGCAGTATCTAACAAAGTACATGGATCACTTTAATCCTAGGAATGCAGACCAACTGTTTACTTCTATGACAAGCGAACAATCCTAAATAACAGGCGAAAGTTGTGTCGAAATCATTAAAAATGTTAAGCCTGACATGGGGTCACAAAAAGCGACCCAGGAAGAAAACTACTTAACCAAAATTACTCATCTTGATATTTTCTTTCTCAGTGTAAGATTCCCCTCCCGATGGAACCAAATATGTTGTCAAAAATGATTCGGGATGTATTCCGGTACGTTAATGGGCCACCTTGTATAGTTGGAAATAGAGGCATCCACTAAAAAGCAAATCTAGTATGACTGTATGTGCACACACATTATAGCTAAAATAATAAAATCTTATGTACATGTATTATAAGTAACGTTTGTAATTAGTAACAGCAAAACATGTCTTTCGTATGGTTGCCATGATACTACACTGTTAAAACGCTGTGTAAACAAATTCAACAACTTGTTGAAAATTGTCTACAACCGCTGTTTAACATATGAACCATCCAACTCTTGTTGAAAACATTCGTCAACCCCAGTTGTTTAAAGTTTACACAACTGTTGTTTTAATTTTTTCTACAACCGTTGTTTAGAACAAATTTTAAACAACCCGGTTGTTGAAATAGCAAATACAAAAATGATTGTACTATAAACCGGCAAAGTCGGAATCGAACCGGGGACTAACACGCTACCTCGTCGCTATCTCGTTTCGCTTGGTTTGCAGTGGGACAAAAAGGGTTTTGTCGCGATGATTTCGCGGTCGAAACTATCACGTGATTTAACACGTTTAATCAACGCTTGAACAATGGCCGCTTTACACAACCCTTCTTTCTACAACTAATCATGCAACACCCAAGGTTGTATAAACAGATTCAACAACCATTTTTACACAGCGTTTTAACAGTGTACAGCATATGATGTTAATTATTATTATTCAGATTAAATGTAAAGAAAGGGACTTTGCCGGAAAGAAACCAGTTTTACTCGAAATAACCATAACCCTCAGGTATCGTTTTTTTAAATATGTATAATACCACCTCGTACTTAGATAGAGTATTTTAACAAGCCAAATAACTAGTTGTGTAATTATTATTAACGAAACAAACTTCAACCAATACCCATTACGATCTTGCACTGATCAAACTACATTGCATGATATCGACTTCCTGAACTTATTGTGACATAATTCAATCCTTCTCAAAATTCAACCACCAAAGGTCCTAACACCCATGGCGATCCTGCATGTATCTAACTTCATGGATAAGCTAATTATTCTAATTAAACCTATGTAGTATGAAACATTTTCAAAATGTATCAATCGTACAACCACAAAATGTCTCGATTTTCATAATTCAGTGTCCATGGCGATTTTGCTTTCATTAGTATTTCGCGGCAACACCCATTATGAAATGATTCCATGCATATAACACATCAGAAAATATACCTCAAATTGTATTAATTATCCAACTACCAATCTTTCTGTCATCTATACATCTAAACTAAAACATTGACCAAACTTAACACTACATGGCACATTTAACAGCAAAGCAACTATGTACAGTCATTGAAACAAGCGTCGATTTTCACCGTTTTAATACAAGTAAAACACTTTTGTGTCACGAATAAAAAAAAATAAAAAAGTGAATTCCTCATTCCTAAAGATTGTCTATACACCGTGTCCCAGATAAAACGAAACCGGGTTTCGTGGCAGAAATTTTCTGTCATAATGAATAATTTCCTTGATGATATATATATGTCTGAAAAGCTCTGTGTCTCTTCTTTCATTTGATGTATAACTTATGGCACATAATTTAAGCATGACTGAATTAGAACAATGGAAAGTGGTGTTACCAATATTCCATTTACACGCATAAATTTTAAGTTTGGGTGAGTTTTTTGGGGTGAGTTTTAAGGATTGTAAACGTACTTATTTTTAAAAAGGACAAACACCACATAAAAGGTCACATTTTTATCTTTTACATGACACCTCATGCTCAAACAATAAATGATTTATGCCAGAGAACGAGTACAATGAAAACATGCCTGATTTCTGCTCAAATGAGTGAAAGTTGAGTAAGAAGTCGCTCAGCTTTCCTGACTTAGCAGCTGACAATGGACTTTGATGCATGGGTGAATTTACACAAACATGGGGATCAGGGAAAATATGGGAAACGGGCTAGATCAGGAAAGTTACTCATTTGGGCTGGAATCAAGCATGTGTTCATTGTACTCGTTCTCTGGCATAAATAATTTATTTTTTAATCATGAGGTGTCATATAAAAGATAAAATTATGAATTTGTATGCGGTGTTTGTCCTTTTTCAAAATAAGTAAGTTTACTACCCTTAAAACTCACCCCCAAAACCTCACCCAAACTTGCAATTTCTGCGTGCAAATGGAATTTTGGTAACACTACTTTCCATCGTTCTAATTAAGTCATGCGTGAATTATGTGCCATAAGTTGTATATCAAATGAAAGAAGAGACACATAGCTTTTCAGACATATTGATATCATCAAGGAAATTATTCATTATAACATAAAATTTCTGCCATGAAACCCGGTTTCGTTTTTTCTGGGACAGTCTGTATAGTACATAAAAGCAAACTTTTCCAAGTATAAGAGCATTATCCATCACTATAAATAATTAATTCTCTTGTTGGTATTTGGTATATCCACTGATTAGCGAGAGTATTATGACAAATCAATTCAATCATACAACCACAAAAGGTCTAAATTTTCATCCTTTAGTGTCCATGGCGATTCTGCTTTCATTAGTATTTCGCGGCAACACCCAGTATGGAATGATTCTATGCATATAACATATATATAGCATTCATGTGTGTAACATATATATTAGTATAATTGTTGTTGTACATGAACTATTGTAAATAACTACAATTGTCCACTTCTTGTCGTTTATAACTTTTTTTGTTTCCCCTTCTTTTTTGTCAGTACATGTGCACAGGAGCACACGATGATATATATATGATATGATTATTATGATATTGAGTGATTATTATAATTATGTCAAGTATATAATTGTGTTTTGTTATTGTATCTAATCATGTTATATAAGTAGTGTTATTTAACAAAGTAATACTTTGGCCTTTACACCAGTGGCGGGAGTCCCAAAGTGTAATAGGTTTGAAGGTTTAGTTATAAATTTAAAAAAACAGAAGAAAAAGAAATCAATACTTAATATTGTGTTGTACTCCTATATATGTATATGTATTATAAACGTAATTTGTAAATATTCTGTGTATTAACTAACACATAATGTGCAATTAAAAAAAAAAAACCCACACCAGGTTTGCATTATAATGTTGTAAAAGTAGGAAAGCAATTGGCAACAATAGTCTTTCTAGACTGATTGCCATTACATAAAAATAAAATAAAAAACATCAGAAAATATACCACAAATTGTATTAATTATCCAGCTACCAATCTTGTTGTCATCTATACATCTAGAATAAAACATTGACCAAACTTAACACTACATGGTCACATTTAACAGCAAAGCAACTATGTACAGTCATTGACACAAGCGTCGATTTTAGCCGTTTGGACTGTACAAGTAGAATCTTTTGTGTCACGAATAAAAAAAAAGAAAAAAAAGTGAATTCCTCATTCCTAAAGATTGTCTATATAATACATAAAAAGCAAACTTTTCCAATAGAGCAGTATACATCACTATAGATAATTAATTATCTTGTTGGTATTTGTTATATCCATTGATAAGCGAGAGTATTATGACAAATAAATGTTTTCTGGTCAGGAAATGAGAGAAAATGCAAAGTGGCAATTGTTCACTCATTTGAATAGGTTTGTAAATAGTAAACAAAAGACACACAAAATATATCCTGATGACGAAGCGGCAAGTTAATTAGTTGCATAATTATTATAATATCATAACACAAAATGATAAACTAAAATTAACCTGCAACCAATACCCATTGCAGTGATCAAACTCCATTGTATTATATTGACTTGCCGACTTATTGATATATATATCCTTTTCAAATTAAACCACTAAAGGTCCTAATATCCATGGCGATCTAACTGTATATATGAATTAAGTATTCCAATTAAACCTATGTAGTATGAAACATCTTCAAAATGTACAAATCATACAACCAAAAAAGGTTTCAATTTTCATCCATGAGTGTCCATAGCAATTCTGCTTTCATTGGTAGTTCGCGGCACCACCCAGTATGAAATGGTTCCATGCATACTGCACATCAGAAAAAAATACTTAAAATGGTAAACATCATCCAACTAGAAGTCTTTTTGCCATCTATAAATCTAGATTAAAACATTGACCACAATTCCCACATTTAACAGCAAAGCAAGTATGTACAGTCATTGAAACAAGCGTCGTTTTTCATCGTTTATAGAAGCTTTTGGATCACGCAGGGAAAATAAAAATGTGAATTCATCATTCTTATATATTATATATAGTACATAAAAGCTAGCATTGTCAAGTATTAGAGCATTATTTATTACTACTAGTAATTAGTTGTCTTGTTGGTGTTTGGAAATATCCACTGATCAGCGAGAGTATTATGACAAATTATTGTTTTCTGGTAAGAAAATGAGCGAAAAGGGCAAAGTGGCAATTGTTAACTCATTGGCATAGGGTTGTATACAGTTAAACAAAAATAATCACATTTAACAAAAAAAGTATACAATCGTAATAACGAGGTGTAAATTTGACACATCATACGACATACGAGATCAATAAGGCGTGAACGAAACACAAGAGTTTGAACAATTAGTTTGATTCAGACAAAAATGTATCTATCCCTAATTGATACTGTCCTCCTTTTTGAAAATGTAATTTAAGAGCTTGTCTGAGAAGGTTACCAGTTACAAATAATTTGTAGTAGTACTACTGTGGTACTTATACACCAGTCTATTTGGATTCAGTTCTTGAAATAATAAAGTATATTTTGCATGAAGTGATATTGTGAACAATAGCCAATAACACGAGACATGCGTCAAACTCAAATATAGGCGTTAAAGCAACATAAATGACACCCTCATCGGCCAATCAGTGGTTCACAGAGTGCCCTCATCTATTTATGTGACACAATCAATATGATGTGTTGATTTACTCGTCGCTTGAAAGATTGAACCCCATAGTCGTCGATCTCTCCGACTATTGTTATGCCCTCTGGTAAATTAATTTTAAAGAGGGACTGCTGTGTAAAGTAAGCTCCTGCCTGTTGATCGAGTTCTAGAGGCGGGACTTGTGATGGTATGTCTCGGCATTGCCCTGCTGTTGAGATTATTTCCTGGAAGAAAACAAAATAATTTCAGCTTGAAATAGTTGAACTCGATCTTGATTTGTTCCGACAACGGTGTTAACAATCGTATCAAAATGTAAGTAATTATTTGTTTAGAAACAATGTTCAGTGTTGATTGAATCTACCGTGGTCCGTGTATACTGGTCATGGCTCTTCATCAAACACAGTTTTCGTGATAAGCTACACTACATCAATACCTGAAAATTAAGAAGAACTTCGTCAATAGTTGAAAATCGATGTAATCGTTGACATGGTTATAAGCTAAAAAAATGGATCTAAGTGATTAAGTAATATTTGTGAATTACCTTGAACTAAAACATGATGTATAGCTCTCACACACACACACGCACACACACCTATGCACACTCACACAAACACACAAATACATGCCACGCATACGCATACATACACACACGCACGCACGCACACACACACACGCACACATACACACACACACACACACATTGTTAAAGATGTTGATTGTTAATAATTCACCTCAACTGTGAATTTATACAAACAATTATAAGTTCAATTTAAATTTAGGTTGGAATTTCTAGCATTGTTATGAAAATTAATTCAAGAACAAAAATTCACATACTTGCGACTTTTAATGTAGTTTATATCAATAATGGAAAATAGTTTTTTTTTAAACAAAATTAAATGTTGTATAAAAAAGGGAGTGTCTAAATTGTACATAGAAAATAATGGTTTTCCATAATTTTAGGTTCAACCGAGAATTTAAAGGGATAGTACAGTTTTGGTCAAACTGAATTGCTGTAACCAAAACATGCACCATAACATTACAAACTATACAAACTAATAGTTATAACTCCACAATGCCCGAACTGATAAAAACATTACAAAAAACTAAGTAAAAGGCCTGTTATCATTCAAAAAGAGCCATTAAAACTCAAAAGGGCGCTCTCTAAACACTCATTGGTTTGAACCATTTGTAATACAAAATTTTGCATATGATGATTTGTTAAAATAAGGATTAAATAGATAGGTCATCAACAACAATTTCAAAACCTCTTTTTAACAATTTTGAAAAAGTGTAAGCATTTATAAAAAAAATTTTTATTATACCTGTACTTAATTTTAGTGTAAGCAAACAGATGACCAATACATTTTAATGATCTAAAAACCAATCTGGAAAGAAAAGACACAAAATGTATGAATACTTACCATACTCTACGTTGATCTAGTAACCTGTTCCATTGCTTCTTAATGTTGATGGCTGTCTTCCTCATGTTTACTGGGTCTAAATTAAATAAGGAAACAGAAACCATTTTGCTGAGAATGATATGTTATGACTTTATAACTGATTTTAGTGATATTTTGTTCTTCTAAATAATGTCGTAAACTGTTTTGATGGACAACCGTTGAATCAATGCTCCTGAAGAAAGAAAGATTGTTGAAAATGTCATATCAGTGGCGTAGCGTGGCCAGAAAGAACGGACACGTTAATTATCGGAGCACACACTATGTATTTTTGTATTTTCCCCGTTAAAGGGACTTAGTCACATTGTCCAAATCCTCAAAAAAAATTTGGAACTCTAGTGGTTCTCTCATACCTTATGATCATATCCATAATTAACAATAAAAGCACAAGACAGGTTTTAATTTGTCAAATTTCCATTTTGTTCAAAAGATATTTACGATTGAAGTGTGTCTGCATGAAATTGTCTACGGAATCATTCATTCGTGTACAAAGTAAGTGCAATGACAGGGGCGGATCTAGCTTTTTGCTAAGGGGGGGGGGGGGGGTTGACCCAATGACGATGCGGAGCATCGTCCACTTGCCGCGAAGCAGCAAATTTCTTTTGGTATTTTGAACCCCCGTAAGTGATTTTTTTTGTCACTTTCGTCCACTTGCCGCGAAGCGGCGAAATCTTTTTGCTATTTTGAACCCCCGTAAGTGATTTTTTTCACTTTTTTTCACTTTTTTTCACTGATACATTTTCCAAGGGGGGGGGGGGGGGGGGTTAAACCCCCTACCCACCCCCCCCCCCCCCCCCCCGCCACTGAATGAGTAAGTGAATATCATTTTGCTATTTTGCTCATATCTCAGCCAAAAAACATCCAATTAACGTGACATTTTCACACAATACTTTGTGGACATATCCACCAATACACATTTTATTAATCAGTCATCACTTTTTGCACTTGTCAACAAAGTTACTAGATCCATTTAAGATATACGCGAGGATCGTTGTTGTTTTGTTATTAGTTGTGAGGTTTTGTTTTGAAACAGTGTGAGACTAAACTTGGTAAGGTCATCTGGATAATAATTACTTTCCTCTAAATGCTCGCATTGTGAAATTAAGATTTCAAGAATGTATGAATTTGTCCTCGTCTCGCGGCATCGAGACGCTCAGACCATAATTTGATTACTGGCTAAGCCTATGGATCTATTCCTACAAAGCAAGAGACCGCTATTAACTTTCAAAAACACTGCGCGGGCAACGACGTACTATACGCGTACCAGATCCCAGATCCACACCACACCGCATGACAACATTACGAATCGCCCGCACACACATATGAATAGCCGAACTCCGTCGCTCCCCCGATCCAAACAGAGTGTAATCATGGTAATGGGTCGCTATTGAATTACACGACCGAGGACGGTCGGGGGTCGGTCGACTATAAGCGACCGGGCCTATCTGGCTAAGTAAAGGCTGAACGGCAGTGTACCCGGCTCGCCGCCCCGAAATTTTCAATTTCATCTTGATTTTTACCTTTATTTTTGAAATTTAGTAATATTTAGACCGAATTATGCAAGTATATTTGTTTGCATTTGGTATTACAGCAATATTTTCTCATGTTCAAGGGAAAGCTGAACAGCAGGTTCATTTGCAAGTATTTACAAACCTCGTTTTTATTGTTTATGCCAAATTATTGGAGTCACATGCGTATACGAGACCCCACTCCGTTAAAACTAATGTGCGTATTAGAGCATAGAAAGACATTTGTTGCCAATACAAATTGACAGCGTGGACTTGGCATAGACATGACGGGTATACCGCTCGTGTAACCTAGATGGTCAGAAACCCTACCTATACGCTTTACGAGAGATCCACTTACAAGAAAGATCCACTTACCGTATGTGGGCCTCTCTCGTATATATCAAGACAGTAAGAGCGGAAAGGGGGAGGTAAATTCACTACGGCTCAATCTGGATGAGTTGCGACCTCTATCTGACGTCGCTAGATTCCCTCAACGTGACTGAGTACAATATATATATATATTGTTTTGTTTTAAGGTGAATTAGTAAGATATATTTTAGGTTAACCAGGAGTAATTATATTTTTGTTTAACAATGCAATAAAAACGTGTTCCTTACGTGTAGTCCTCCGCCAGGTATTTGGCAGCGATTGTTGGGAGACCAACGCGGTTGAGGACCTTGCGCAAAGGGTCGCGGTTGTTCGCTCCCGTTCGATTTCTCCATAGAAGCAAAGCGGGGTATGCCGCAAGTACATAACTTCCTTCTTGAGCCGTTACGATAGCATCGAGCTCAGCTTGGGTGATGTCCATAGCAACCCCAAGTGCGATGTACTTGTCCTGAGTCACTATGTTGTAGGATAAGTCCCTAAGCACTTGAGAAGGTACATCTTTAGATGTTGTCAGAGCCCTGTATTTTACACATGAGTGAATTAGACAATACATTAAAATTGAAGCAAAGATAGACCTCTATATTGATTAAAGGACAATGAAATCCAGACCAATTGTTGTATGCACTATAAGACACTAAATATAATGAATAGTCTCTGAAAATTTGAGCACAATCGGTCAAGAAATGAGAAAACTATGTCTCTTTGAAAAGAGCCATGTATTTCTTCGAGTGACTCAAATTGGCAACGCACTCTTGCAAAGTTGTGGACAACTCCCCGTACATTTTGTACACAAAATTTAAGTTTTGTTAAATGTTCTCAAAATGTATGTTTACCCTTCGTTCGAGTTCAACATACCGTAAAAGTTTGACTAGAGGCGCTACTGGTTTAGAGGAGTATCAATAGCGCCAGCAAACATCCAAAACGATCCAGTATAATGAATATGTATCTAGCCTTTTGTCAACGATCTTCGAGCCGGTCTAAATGAATATTCATGATAGCATTATCACGCAAAGTTAGAAAAGATGAACGTTACTAAGGGTTGAAATCCAATCAAGCAAGCAGAAGTAGCTCTTGGGTCGGTGGTTGGTGCAAATCAGGATAAGGTAAAATTGCATCACGGTATGAAGAGCCGTAGGTTCAAGACGCACTGGATAAGTGATTTTTTTATTTTTTTTTATTTTATAGGAAATTTTGTTTTAACAGATGCCAGCGTTTTGTGCATAGGAATGGGAATGAAAATTATCATTTCTGTGTTAACTTAAATACACAATTATTACATTCAGGTGAGTGAATTCCTGACATTCTGCTAGTAATAGTATTAAGCTTTATATATTAGTGGATGGAGGGGGTAGGGTCATTTTAAAATTGATTCATCACCCTGTTTCAGCCAACTCTTCATCAAGCACAAATTTTATTTTACTCTTTTCCGACCAAGAATTAATAACAACTTATGAATAGGAAGCAATGTTGAGCAACCCAGCCCCGCCCCCCCCCCCCCCCCCACACACACGGACACACACACACCCGTTATAGTATACATGCACACAGCACACGCACGCTATGACTACGATTATGTTCATTATGCATGGTTTGTCAGATTCGAACTTGAGATGCCGTGTCATGCATTCTTTGATTTTATACTGCTAGTGCTGCACGTTGTAACTTGGAAACTGCTATGTTATGCAATATGTTTCTATCTCTATAGTTGAGATGAAACTCAAGAGATTATGCAAATATATATGTTGTTGCTATTCATTTGAAATAGTGTGAATAGTCTTGTTGGTGGTGCATCATGAGTTCCTTTTCAAAACAGATAATGCGGAGAGCACAATGAGGATAACGATTGCTTGGACAGAATAATACAGTTCGAACAATAATGTTCCTCCTAGCGCCTCAAATAATGCAATAGATCGTACACCTGTTCTGAATAATTATACATAAGAATGAATGAAACATGTCGAAGATGTGTGAAAGGGCTGAAAGAATATGCTTTAAATTCCGCTTCAGAACGTGGTTCAACGGTAAATGGTATTGGTCTGTTTTTAGATCTCAAAGTACGCGGATCAAATCCACCCAAATGAAGTCCTGCGGTTTTTTTTATAGTATTAGTTGTTGGTTCTGTTTCCCTGTTTTGTGTCATTCTCCTTTCATTTCACTTTTTTTCTCGTCATTTTTTGTTCATTATATTCTTTTATTTATTTTGTTTTAAATTGTTTCAATTCATTTGTTTCTTTTGTAACCTGCATTTAAAAACAATGTTTTCATGATTGGTTTTGTTTGCATTCATTCAAATACAGTACACACATAGCGCACACACCTCACACACGTTAATACCAGAATAAAGTTAGCAAGTATCTGTAAGCCCCAAAGTCCACTCAGATTGATAAAGGGACAACATTTCTCCTCCGATAGACAAGATCGCTACCAGATTTTCTTGCCCAAGTGCTTCAAAATATGACGACATCTGGGATAACCTCGATCACTTAATCGACTGTAAATCAACGGCATAATATGCCATTACAAAATGGACTATCATGCAGAGAGCGCTATAATGCATAGTTACGTAATATTCAAACAGATCGACTGCTTGTACGAGGTTTATCTGCCTAGTAACGGCTTCAGTGTGCGTCGTAAAATATGATAACAAAATAATCACATGGAAACCAAACAGGTGATCGTGATGAATAGAAATTCAACTGGAAAGAGAAAACTAGTTAAAGACAAATTACCTTATTAGATGAACATAATGCTTAAATATAGAGCGATTTTGTAATAAATATTTGTACATGGAATATTTTCTATGGAATGATTTGTGAAAATACTATAACATGTTAATGTAAAACACATTCCCTTATTAAAACATATCAGGAACCAATGGCTATGAGGCAGAATGCATGTTGTACATACATACTCGATAGCTACAATGCTATTTAACATGTTTAATTTGATTGAATTGTTTTTAATTGTCATCTACCAGCATTTAGGGGATTTGGCTTTAAGGCGCGTATTTTCTTAAAGTAATTCTAATACAATACGTAATCCTCATTGATTTACTGGTCGTGATGTTCAGTGAAATATCTTGGAGGGGTCGAAGGGGAAGGATGATGTGTAGCTTGAGAGACATCGTTAAATGGACCAAGGCCCAAGGGTGTCGAAAATTCATAACAAACATTATTTTAAAAACACGTTACAAGTTACAAGTTGCCCCTTCCCCCTTTACCACTATTTGGCGGGCGGCCTTGGGGAACCAACTGAATAAGTGGTCTCGGTCTCGGCCTCGAACATTTTTGGCGACGGACATGCACCCCCCCCCCCCCCCCCCCACCCCATGGGCGTCGATACTTACGTAATACCCATTCATCAGGGGGATAGATGAATAGATCATCCCCCCTGATGAATGGGTATCAATGACAGATCGACGCCCATGCCCCCCCCCCCCCCCCCCCGCCTACACGACTCTTAACTAGTGTGTTTGTGTGTGTGTGTGTGTGTGTGGGTGGGTGGGGTGTGGTGGGGTGGGACAGGGAATGCCATGATTTCACCTGAATGTCATAATTGTGTATCTGACAAAAAGTAAATGATTTTCCTTCCTATTCCTATGCACAAAACGGTGGCATTTGTTAAAACAAAATTTCCTATGAAATCGAAGAATAAAAACATAACAATTAATCCAATGCGACTTGAACCTACGGCTTTACATACCGCCATGCCTAGAATGATTTGCACCAACCACCGACCCAAGAGCTACTTCTGCTTGCTTGGTGGGTTTTTTACCCTAAGTAACGTTTACCTCTTCTCAATTTTACATGATTATGCTATCATGAATATTCATTAAGACCTGCTCGAAGATCGTTGACAAAGGGCTAGATACATATTCATTATACTAGATCCTTGTGGACGGGGCTGGGGCTGTTGATAATACCTGCTAATACTGTGCGAAAGTAGCGCCTCTAGTCAAACTTTTACGGTATGTCTTGTATAATGCTTTTATACATAACATATCATAAGTTGGGAGCATGGAAAAAATGTGACTATGAAGAAAACTGTAAAAATGGGAACATTTGTGTACAAAACATGTGGGGAGTTGTCCACACACTTATCAGAGTGCGTTGCCAATTTGAGTTCCCCATATGAATAAATGGACATCTTCAAAGAGCCGTAGTTTTCTTGTTTCTTACCCGATTATGCTCTAACTTTCAGAGATTATTCTTCTTAATCTCTTCAAGACTATGAAAGCAACATTTTGCTTGGGTTTCATTGCCCTTTAAATGTAGTTTTGCGAAGGCATTGCATAAGATTCTGCATGTACACTAGCTCAATAGTCATGTCTACACTGTGCCAAAAGACGGTTAGAGCGGAAAGGGGGGAAATAAATTCACTACGGTCCAATTATCTGAATGGGTTGTGACGCCTATCTGATCTCGCTAGATTCCCTCAACATGAAAGAGTACACATATATTTTCATCAGCAAGATATATATTTTAGGTTAACCAGAAATATTTATTTATTTTATAATGTGTTCCTTACGTGTAGTCCTCCGTCAGGTATATATCTGCGATTCTTAAGAGACCAGCGTGATCGAGGACCTGGCGCAGAGGGTTTCGGTTGTACACTCCAGTCCGATTTTGCCACAAGTGCAAAGCGTTGAATGTAGCATGTTCAGATCTGCCTTCTTTCTCGGTGAAGATAGCATTGAGCTTAGCTCGGGAGAAGTCCATAGCAAGACCAAGTGCGATGTACTCGTCGTGTGTCACTATGACGTAGGATACCTTCTCAAGCACAGACGAGGGTACGTCTTCAGGTGTTTTCAAAACCCTGTATTTGACACAAGAGTGAACATTGTGATTCAGACAATAAATAACAGTTCAAGCAAAAAAAGAATTCTTGTTTAGTTCAGTGGCCGGCCGCGTGTGAACGATGTGCGCGACGTGCTCTCCTGAAATGCGTTCTGGCCGCAAAGGAACGTCTTCGCGCTCGAGAACAGAACATGCATTTTAGAGCGCGCACCAGCTGAGCGGGACGCCGCGCGGCCCCGTTTGGAACGAATTTCAAGTGCGCGCAATTTACATCAGCGCTTTGCGCACAAATACATTCCGATGCCTTCCCTTAAAGAGTATTTTCATTGATTATAAATTGAGTCGAATTTGGTATGATTGTGAAGGTAATCTTGTACTTTACAAGCCTCGAGAAATTCAGATTTTTTGAAATTTTTAAAATATTTTTAAATCGAAATTGAAAATGAGAAAAAATCACCCTCCAAACCAGGCCCAAATTCACTCCGATCTCGCCGCTTAGATCGATGACGTGTGGCAAGGGGCGCATGCGCAATCGCCGCGGTATGATAGATCAGTTTGCGTGCAGTATTCGTTACAACAATTCCACCGCTTGCTCGTTTTGCAACATCGGAAATGAAGAAACAAAAATCTAGAAAATTGCCCAATGTTAGTGTAAAAGTACATATTTTACCGTATGAGTGGTTATTTTCCCAAAATTAGAGATTTGTTTGACAAATTGAGAGACGCAAATTGAACGTGCCTCGAAAAAAAAAAATGCCCGTCAGTTGAATGATACGGAACACGCACTAGAGTTTCAGCGGCCCAGCCCCGCGAGACAGGCTGTGCTCTAGCTACCTAGCTGAGCTGCTGCGCCAACTGCCATGACTGCCTTTTAAAAAGCTCCGAAAAGGAACGAAAATGCAAGATTATTACGATCACACCTATTCTAGACTATCTCTTATTTTACTTACATGTTTGTAGGGCTTTTAAAACAAATACGAGAACAATTACCTGCAAAAACAGCAAAAAAATTGCGCTGATAATCATAGTGCACCGTTACTCACTAACGCGAGCTGAATTGAAGCGAGCTACATACACTGCACTAGCCGCTATATTATATTGCATGCATTGTCCACCGCATACGCGCATGGTCGAGGCTCTCCATGTATCATGCATGCTGCCGGCGAGTATGATTCAACTCGCAGACTAGGTGATTTATTTACCTATTTTTACTTTATCAGACACATTAATGAATAAAAGAATAACTTTACAACGAATATAAACTGTTGTTTTATTAGTTCAAACAGTTTAAACCACCATAATTGTATAGACCAACAACCACGGAATCCCCGGTATAAAGGGGTATAAATCCGGTATATAATGTGGTAGAAACCGAGGCTTCTGATTGGATAACCCCTCGCTCTACGTCAGTACAACACACCCAGCTATCGGACCCGCTCGTATAGCTGGATTGTGGTTTTGAAGCAGCGTTTAGTATTCATTTTTGTTTTAATTTTCGGATGTGCGAGTACTTGGAAAGTGATATTTTCATTTTCTGTATGATTTGAACTTTTTGGAAAGATGAAACTTGGCTTATGTTGCTTTTTCTTTGAATAAGCACTTTAAACAGATGTGAGCTGTAATCTTGCGTACGGTCCTGGGCATGTTGCACACTGGTTCCGTGTTAGCGATGTCGTGTCTAAATGTCCGAAGAAGAAAGCAGAAGAAAAGATGGAGAAATGAACTAACATCACACGTGGGAACGGCC